>VSDK01020111.1:44712-105446 GCA_009767595.1 Symbiodinium kawagutii | reverse complement strand
CACCACCACCACCACCACCACCACCACCACCACCACCACCACCACCAACAACAACAACAACAACAACAACAACAACAACAACCCTCCAAAATGTTGGAATAAAATGCAACATGAAAGGTCCTAGCTCCAAACTGTTGTTAATATCATGCTAAATGAGAGGTCCTAGCTCCAAAATGCTGCAAATAGCATGCAAAATGAGAGGTCCTAGCTGCAAAATGCTGCAAATAGCATGCGAATTGAGAGGTCGTAGCTCCAAAATGCTGCAAATAGCATGCAAAATGAGAGGTCCTAGCTGCAAAATGCTGCAAATAGCATGCGAATTGAGAGGTCGTAGCTCCAAAATGCTGCAAATAGCATGCAAAATGAGAGGTCCTAGCTGCAAAATGCTGCAAATAGCATGCGAATTGAGAGGTCGTAGCTCCAAAATGCTGCAAATAGCATGCAAAATGAGAGGTCCTAGCTGCAAAATGCTGCAAATAGCATGCGAATTGAGAGGTCGTAGCTCCAAAATGCTGCAAATAGCATGCAAAATGAAAGGTCCTAGCTCCAAAATGTTGCAAATAGCATACAAAATGAGAGGTCCTAGCTCCAAACTGCTGCAAATAGCATGCAAAATGAGAGGTCCTAGCTCCAAAATGCTGCAAATAGCATGCAAAATGAGAGGTCCTAGCTCCAAAATGCTGCAAATAGCATGCAAATGTTTGATCCTTGTCAATTTTTTTTTTGATCCTTGTCAATTTTTTTTTTGATAGCCTTTGCTTCTCGAAACGCCACTGTTTCCCTGTATTTTGAACTGTCAATTTTTTTTTTGATCCTTCCCAATTTTTTTTTTGATCCTTCCTCGTCAATTTTTTTTTTGATGCATCCCAATTTTTTTTTTGATCCATCTCTCCCGTGGCGCGGGGAAGCGCTACCATTTCGATGGGTTTGGTGAGTGGTTAGTGGATGTTAGTGGATGGTAGTGTTTTGTGGATGTTAGTGGTTAGTGGTTTGGATTTTCCAAAAAAAGCGATGATTCACCATGACTGATCTTTGCCGTTTGTCTTGGGTACAGCCAGTAGTTGCGGTTTACATCCCTATCATTGTTGATTGTTGGCGCTTGCAGCCATAAGCTACTTGACCTTTTTGAGCATTTTTTGAGGATGAGATGGATTTGCCATGCACCAAAAATACATCAAGCAGTTTTTAAATAGCTACCAATGGATCATGGTTGGTGAAACTGGCGGTGAAAGGCGAACAATGCCAATACACCATGCGACTACCGACTGTCGTGGCTAGTCTGGCAATCCTACGCGGAAGAGCCGCCATTGGACCACTGATAGTTGATTAATAAGCGTATAAAAGCATTAAGTAAACATTGACTAAACATTAACTAAACAGTAACTAAACATTAATAACACCTGTCCATGAACGACAGAGAATAGCTGCTGGCTGGAGCCGACCAGCATCATTACTGTACTTAGCAGCTTATCAACCAGCGTAGCCATGGGTAAACTTCCTGAGCATGCACCATAGAAATAGCTGGTTTCAAGTGGGTTTCTCTATGAAATATGGTGAACATCCAGCTATCCAGTTGGCCAGAGGGTATTGATCATTGAAGCTTCTGACAAAGCAGCGAGATTATTTTGATTACCCTCTGGTAAACGAACCAGGACGTTGAACATCTGCCATTTATTGCTGGTTTACCTTTAAGAATAGGTATTTTTGGCTTCCAGGTCAGGTCACCAGAGTGTAACCACCATGGAATCTTTTGCCCAGCATACAGACCATTAGTAAGGAGTTTGTAACTGATCGTTACCAACTCTTGTTGTAACCATTAAAAGATACCATTAGTAACTGAATGGTTATTAGTTGTTACTGGTAATTAATATGATCAATCCCCAGCTATTCATTTCTCATATTAGAAGCCAATAGTTCATAACATTCAGCAACCATGAATAACCATAATTACTGAATAAACCAACCACTAGTTGACCATTCAATAGCCAGAGTTCATAATCATTAATAAGCCAACCCATTAAGCAACCAATCATAACCAGACTTAGCAAGCATAGTTCACAACCATTCAAGAACATAGTTCACTAGTTGAATTGACCCATAGCTGATAACCATAATTAATAGTTCCATAATCAGTGTTGAGCAACCATAGTTAATAATCATTAACTAAACATTGATAACCCCCAGTAGTTGATTCAAAACGACCATCACTAATTGATCACCATTAAGTAGAAACCACTATATCATAGTTAATAGCTAATAATCATCAACTAACCACCAATATCATAAACCATTGATAGTGAACAACCATTAAGCGAACCATTAAAACCAAGCCATTGACCAGACTTAATCATCAACCAATTACCTAACCATTAAAATCCATTTAAAATCCATTAAAAATCCATTAAAATCCATTTAAAATCCATTAAAATCCATTACCTAACCATTACCCAACCATTACCCAACCATTACCCAACCATTAAAACCAAGGCATTTGTAAAGCAACCATTGCTCCACCATTCGTTGATGAAGCCACCAGTGGCAGCGAAGCCCCGCAGGTCGCTCGTGCGGAGGAGAAGATCCAGTGCCTCGAGGCTCGGTCCTGAGACAAGAGACCTAGGATTGATGATCAACAAGAGATAATGGTTATTGATTCATGATTGATGGATGATGGTTGGTTGATCAATCCTAGGTTGAATAATATTGTTTTCCCAACTGTATTGCGAACTGGTTGGTTTTTGATGATCATCAAACCTAGGATTCAACAAGAGACACAAGAGATTGGATTTTTTGATGATTTTTGAGGTCTCATTTTTAAGAAATTTACAACAAGAGATACAAGAGATACAAGAGATCAACCATGGATTGATGTTGGTTTTTGATGATTTTTGAGAAAAAAAACCATGTTTACTAGGTTGATCGGCTTTCTGAGTAAGAATGATTTAATCAATATTGATGAAACTTCATGTTTTTTGGATGATTCTTGATGGTTGTTCATGGCTATTAATGCTTATTGATTCATGATTGATGGTTGGTTGATCAATCCTAGGTTGAATAAAATTGTTTTCCCAACTGTATTGCGAACTGGTTGGTATCAACAGAAGATCATGAACATGGTAATTCAGGTGGATAGTAGAAACACAAATAAGCATTAGGAATCATCAATAACCATCAATTAACCATCACTTAGCCATGACTCAATTCTTAGTCAACCTGGAATTAATCTGTATCAACTATATTAAGCCTTATAAGCCACCCCATGAACCTTAACTGGCTGGTGCTTTTCAGCATTTTTGTTTTTTCCCTAGTATTGGCAAATGGTTGGTTCGTTGACTACTATTTTTCATAGGGGTTGAAACCACCAAGCAGTATTGATAATCAAGCATCATAACCACTGAAGCATGATGCCGCTACTTTGGAGGGACAAGCCAGTTGCATTGGGAGAAGCAATGGTGAATGGTGTTTACATATTCATATGATGGTGTCTCAGAGTAGGGCTTCCGCACAATCATCCAAAAGTAGCCATGTAAAATAGTCAACAGTCTATTTGGGGGGTCCCCTATTTTGAGAAACCACCATATGGTCAAATGATTCGCCATCATTATTCACCATTCACTAGCCATGATGCACTATTCAGCAGGCTGTTTTCACCGCAGCGTCCGTCCTAGGCGCAGTTGCTGGAGAGTCAGCAGATGATGCACCGCCTCGTTACACAGGTGCCCATGCGTTTGGGAAGATGGTCGTTTCGTGATGCTTCGATGAACATCCCCTTTAGTATTTTCTTCAGGGAATTTGCTGATTGAACTTTCAAGAACTGATCTGATGTCAAACATGATCAGTTAAGATCAGATCGATCAGATGAGTACATGACATCAGATTGATAATGGCGATAAAAACCAGGTAAAAACAATCTTATGGTATACACTGCCCACCCAGATTAATAGTGGGAAGATGGCTTTAGCCAGATATTTATCACCTTTATCACCAGATACTTAGCCAAATACTGGTTTAGCCAAAACTCACCAGATATTGGTGATAATAACTGGTGATGATTTTTTATCACCAGTTATTTGCTGGTTGATCTGATGTCATGGTTTGATCTGCCTGGCTGATGTCAGCTAGATGCCGGGTTGGCCTGGCGAAATGGAAGCTCCACCATTCTTGTTCCATGGTGTTTACCAAGTTTTACCTATAAAAATGGTGATTTTACCAAATTTCATCTATAAAATGGTTACCTCATAGAAATGGTGATTTTTAGCGCAACCAGGCTATTTTACAATGGTTTTACGCAGTTCTATACTTGTTTTACCCGGTTATTTTTAGCTTCCAGCTTAGGCACTGCCATAGGGTAAATGATGCCCACATGATGGTTTGTTGATGCTGAAATATGATGATTCTTTGGTGGTTGCATGAGGCTTTCATGATGGGGTTTTGATGATCAGTTGACGGTGATGGGTGAATGATGGTTAAACAGAAGTGACTAATTAACTGGATGGCTTATACCCACTAACTTAGGTTCTTAGTGTTTTTGGGATATGATTGATTTACCATATAGCAAGGGATCTATAAGCCACCAAGTAATCATGATGGTGGATGATGGGTTAAGAAGTGTTGATGGTTCAACAAGTGTTGCTTGGTTCATCGATCTCGTCCGTGGCTCATTCACCCTGGCTGCGCTTTCTGGCAGCGAAGGAGCAGCAAACTTTTTTGTTTTATTCAAACTAATTTGGTGGTTTCTCAAAATAGGGGGCCAAAAAATGGTTGGTTTATTACTGTAAATGACTATTGATGGATGATTTGGGGGGTCCCCTATTTTGAGAAACACCCATTTTTCCCCAACGGCAAGACTTTGCTTTGGGCTCTTTAGCCCAGCTCTGGTGCGGTGCAGCTTCGACACCAGGTTCCGGACAAGGTTCCGGAAGGATTCCGGTGCAGATGCATAGTGAGGTTCCGGAGTGTTCTGGTGCAGATAGTTGGTGGCCGAAGGGTTCCAGCACAGATACCTGGGCAGGTTCCGGAGGGTTCCGGTGCAGATATTTGGTGAGGTTCGAGGTTGCAAAGGGTTCCGGTGCAGCATCTCGATTGGGGTGAATGAAAGAGATGTTCAGTTTGGTAGGAATGATGGGTCATATGCAAAATTGAGACACGGGCAGTGTGTAAAACCATGTTTTTTTCCGCAGGATGGGTATCCTCAACTGACCACAAAAGTATCATTTTAGCAGCTCAGACCAACCAGCTGTAAATCCGAAAGGAGGTACATGGGCTTCAAACAGGCTCCGCAGACAAACTGTCATGTTGTTGGGGATAGCACTTGAGTTTATTTTTTTCCGGGATCCGACTCAGTTTCACCAATCATTGGCCATTATTGGTGGTTATGCACCAGCCGTTCCCCACTGGGTCTTCTGTCACAGGTCAAAGAGATGAGAAATGAGGTGACAGGTGCTGTGGTGTGCTGGGCAGCTGGGTTTGAAGCGACTCTCCTGGGTCAGTGACTGTCAGTGACCGATCAACGTTGTTCAGATGTTTCCACCTTTTACAGTGGATACAGCACATGGACAAGCTGAAGCAGAGATATTAGCAGTCAACAACAGAATTGAGGCATAGTTGGTGACAATTGGTTTGTTGGTGTTTGTGTGTCTGTGTGTATGATATGATCAGCCGTTTCACGGAGTGAAATGGCAGTGGGTCAGTTCACCCTGTACCCCTGGTTCCCCATCATTAACCAGGCTGTTTTCCCTATGAAGTTGTTGGTGGAAAATCCCCAATGGTTGGTTGGTTAACTGCTTGACCCAGCTCGCCAAATTCTGAATTCTTCTGCTGCGGGCGAACTCGCTTGCGACTTATCCAACGTGTCAAGCAACACGTTGGCAGGTCTGAAAAGATTCGGGTCATTTCTCCAAGATGCGCTGCTGCGTCGGTAGTGTATGGTAGTGTACCATTTTGGCGATTCAAAGTCCACGTCAAATATAAGAACACCTTATGTTCCATGACTCAATCAATCATGATCATCAGTTTGTAGAGGATTGGTGACGCCAAGCGTATGGATCACCATAGCGAGTCACGCGGGTGTGATCAATGCAACACCTGGTACGCTACAAGCAGAGCCATGGTCGAAGGGCACTTGGCAGGTGCCGAGGAGCGGCTGTTCAAGCAGATGGAGCGAGAGAAGCTGGAGAAGGAGGCGCTGCTGATGGGCAGGGGCGACAAGGAGTCCAGTCATAGCAGTGAGAGGTCTGACTATAGATGGATGGATGGATGGATGGATGGATGGATGGATGGATGGATGGATGGATGGACAAGAATAGATTAGTGAGAAGAAGAGTCTATTAATAGGAAAAGTATTAGATAGATTGATGATAGACAGATAAGATTAGATGGATGAAAGGGTGTTAGATGGACAAGAATAGATTAATAAGAAGAGTCTATTTATAAAAAACGATTAGATAGATGATAGATGGATAGAATTAGATTAATGAATAGAAAGATAGGGTGTTGAGACTCTTGCACATGATGTGGTTTCATGGGCGAAGAGACAAACTTATCAACGAAAAATCAAAGATGTTGATATCATCCATAGCCATGAATAACCAGTGTTATCAACCACTATTAACCATTAACAATTAACAACCACTATTAACCATAAATCAATGATCCACATCCAGTTTTTGACATCATTGATGTCAGCAGATCCACATCCATGTCCGCACCGTGCGATTCGTTTGCGCAATGCGAACCTCCCAATATTTGGATGTCCGCACTGCTCGCCACTGGTTACCTACCATGGACCATGGTTATGGATGGTTATGGGGGGTAAAACTTATAACCCACCTTATTGTGGGTACATTTGATTTTTATTTCCCATTGCTATCACACTTATAAGCCCAACTGCACATCCAGAAATTTTTTCTTCTGGAAGCTTTCAAGATGACAACGGAGCGGAGCGTTTGGGCATCTGTGCGTAGCTTCGTGTTGACGAACTTGGCTGTCGGTGTTTGCGGCGTCGTCAGCCACTTGGGCCATGGAAGAGACAAAATCTTGAATTCTCCGTGGACATCCTCACTGCATCACTGAGAAAATGATGAGGCTATGGGTCAATATTAACCAACCAATAATGGGGATAAGGACCAACCAGTTAATAGGAAAACCAATGGTTAATGATGGGGAACCAGGGGTACAGGGTTTTGACCCATAGCCATGAGGATGAAAGACAACAGGGATATCTAGAAAAGTAAGCAACAGGCGGTATTTGTCACTGTTCAGGATAAACTCTAATAAAAGATGGGGGTAATAGCGCGGGTGGTCATGATGGTGATGAGGGTACTGCTTAAGATTGTGATGATAGCCACATGTTTTGCAGTAATATGCTACGAGAAGGTCTTCGCTTGGAAGTGCTGAAAGGAATGGTCTTCCTCCATCTTTCTGCCAACCTTTACACAGCCCATGCAAATCTCGTTAGTGGTTTAAACATTTTTCATTGTCCCTAGTAAATTATCAACACATGGTTGGTTGACTAATGTTTTTCGATGGGGTTGAAACCACCAACCAGAAGTGTTTTCTGTCTTCACCCCTTCATAGTGCTGCACATCCCAGGTGAATGATGCAGTTTTTGGAGAAAACTGCTGGCAACACCAGTATTTTTTGTGAACATTGCTGTGCTTGGATCATTATCATCCTTGCCATTTTTTCTGCGACTTTGTTATCATCCATATCATCCTGAGAATCATTCTCATCGTCCATCAATTCTCATCCTTAGAATCATCCTTATCATCCTTAGATCATTGTTATCATCCTTAGCATTCTCATCGTCCATCAGAGTCGACTGATGCCCTGCACGCGATGGCCTGGCTCGCTCACCTGTCGATCCTGAGCTTGGTCTCACCCCCCAGGCCTTCCAGTTCACGAGCCATCGACCAACCATGATAGGTGGCATGTACCCTTCTATTGGTTGTCATCCCCGTGCTAATAACCCATTGTTAACCATTGATCAACCGAATTAACTGGCATAACCCCATTGTTAACCTGGTTATTGCTGATAGCCATTGTTAATCACCCATTGTTAACCATTGTTAACCATTGATAATCCTTACCATGGCTTTGGAGTTTCCGAATTCTTTCGAAATCCCCAGGTGGTACGAGAGAGTTTGGTGGAGATCCGCTTGCAGATGAAAGCCAAGAAGGAGCGTCCCTAGACGAATCTGGAGAGAATGACCAGGTCGAGTGATCAGCGCCGCTTATTGCTGCTTCCAGTTGGTGTGTTGACATGTTTTAATGGTCAATACTAGGGGGTTATAACCAATGATGGTGGAACCACCACCAGCATTGGTGCTTTGAGTGACATTTACTACTTTCCCTAGCTTCTAGGAATGTTTGCTTGATCGACGAGCAGATTTTTCAGAGGAGTTATAACAGCAATCAGGCTTAATAATCTATTGTCACATCATTGCTGGTTAAACTCAATGAATCATTGCTGGTTATCGTTCAGCTCATGGATGTTGAATGCTGGTTGGAATAGGTTGGAATTGATCTTGACCATCCTGAATTGCTGGTCAATGAAAAATCGCCGAACGACAATAAAGCAATCATTGCTGCTAAGTAAGCTGCTTGATCGCAAATCAGCGACAGCGAACCAAGGAGTTAGTTGATGATGAGTTCCGATCGATATGGAGATGTTCATCAAGCCATTCTGTTGGTTATACATGTTATACCGACTCTGTCATGGATCCCTAGAATAGGACCAGTGCATCCCTGGTGTTGAACGCGCCGGCATGGCCTATGCTACCGTGCCAGGAGCAGCTTGCAGCCGCCCGTGCAAGGAACGAGCAGCTGGAGGTTTCTCACCGGCCCGGTGAAGCTGGGGTGATGGGTGATGGGTTGATCAGCATGGTGGACAGCTGGTTGGTGAGGAGTTTTCGATGATAAATGATGGCAGTGGTGAGCAAACCAACTGATGATGGGTGGTGTTTGGAAGGTTACCAGCTGGTAAGGTTTGGTGATAATGGTGAAGAAGCTGGCGAAGTGATGGTTAATTGATGGTTAATTGATGATTAATTGATGCTCAGTTGGTTTGTGATGATAGTTAATGTCAAATGATGGCTAGGAAACTGATTAATAAGGTTCATGGTGATCAAGGATAGGTCAAATGCTGGTTGAGCTGGCTAGCCATGTGCATGATGACTAATGATGGCAAATGATGGTTAGCATACTGGTTTCATAGCTGGTGGGCAAGGATGGCCGTGGACTTTACCGGAACGGACGGATTATCATTGGATAGTGATGACTGCGCTCTGGGCTAAGCCAGCTATTATCCAGCTAAACCAGATGGACTATCCCGCTGTAATCGAAGGAACTTATATCAAAGTTGAGGGACAATTCAAGCGGTCCAACCAGCTATTTCCATGGCAGATTATCCGCTTCAAGCAGTTCGTTGAAGGACTGTATGCATAGCGGATCCCCCCAAAGCTGGTAGTGGTCGATCGTGTTTTGTGATTCCAAGGGTTCAGTTGAATAGTGACTTTTTATTGCCATTTGATTGTGAACTGCTGGTTGATAGTGACTGTTAATGGTTGATTTCATGCTGGCTCATGATAGTGGAATGGTGGTTAGTGCGGTTATTGAATGTTTTTTTCATGGTCCATTGATGGTTGATGAACCGTTCAGGTAAGCGGGTCAATCTACAATTTAGCACGGTGTGAAAAAATGTGCTGGCGAAGCATCCATGTGCCATCAACTAGCCATTAATAAACCATGAAGTAGCCATCAACAAATCGTACGCTAGCGATAAATGAACCGTTCATCCATCAACCATCCTTAACCACCATTCAATCATCCATTAAGCAACAATCATGGATCAGTTGCCAATCTTCATGAAGCCTTAAGACTTGCCAGCCATCAACCATGTTCAACTACGGGCTGCATCCAAGTTGGATTCGAAGGCCAAGACCGTGGAGGCCGCCCACATCCAAGAGGCCCGCACCTGGGGAAGCCTGGAAGGCGTCCCAAAAATTGGAACTGGGAACTCACCATGGTTCCTTCGGGGTGACTTCACGTACCTTATCGGGTCACCATCATTTACCATGGTCCCCAGTAGCTGGTAAGGAACCATGGTTGCTTCGGGCTATTTGTTCGGCCACCTTCAGAATTGGGATTTCCCAGTAGCCGTGCAGATGCAAGTGGCGATGAACTGACAGTCGTGGGGGCAGCATGGGACAAGTAATGATGGCTGTATTTGTTATTTTCAACCATACCGTTTTGTAATGGCTTCTAGTTGACGTTCGCATATTTTCGGGGCAACGAACCACCAACCAGAGGAAAAGGATTTGGATTCGAAAATAGAATGTGTCTAGGTCTATCAATCACAATGATCCAATCATGGTAGCAAAAAATGCGATAACCAGAAGCTTGTTTGTGTGTATAGCCATTCATCATCGTTAGTGATCAGATCAATAGCCAACCATGGTTACATCCACGATCAAGGCAGGGTCGTTGTTCACAGATTGCTTGAGCGATTGCGAGATCTATCCACCCAAGCTGCAGGCAACCCCTTTGCAACCCCTTTTGTGGTTGAGCAATGGTTTTTGTTTTTATAAGTAAACATGAATTAGCAGCTAATTTTGATGAATTTTATCATCACCAGTGATGATACCAAAATATACTGCTATGGTTCATCAATATTTTTTTGTGGTTAAGCAATAGTAACGTTTTTTTTGATGAGCATGCTGAACTGCTACGGATTTCATTATACTAATAATCGTCATCAAAGCTACATCGTCTTTGCCATGTTGGCTCTCTCACGGCAGATGGTCACAGTTGCTATGTAGACGGTGGAGCTCTGCTCTGTTTTGGATAGCACTAGCTATGTTATCATACGAGCTACGATCAAAATTTACGTTACCATGTTTAGTATGCTGAATCTTGACATTAAGCAACTTGACTCAACCACTTAGTTAACTTAATCAATTGGTTGAACTACTCTGAATTCCTATCCCATGTCTCAACCCATGAGTTGCAACCATTTAGATTTAACCTATGAATGAGCTAACCATCAAGCATCATTGAGCTGACTGAACCTATGAATTGTAAGCATTAATTAAGCATTAACATTAGCCATCAACCTTTGTTTAGCACTATTTATGTTGGTTGACCATTGAGTTACTTAGACTTCTAACCACCAATCATTAACATTCATTAAGCGTACTGAGCCTATGAGTTGTAACCGTGAACCATTAGCCATTATCTTTTAACCTATTGATGTTGTTGAACACCATAACATCATTAACATTTAATCTTTGAATTGAAACACCATGGTCAAACCGGTGAGTTGAAACACCATGAATTAAGAATTAGCCTAAACCGTTAACGTTAACCATGGCTAAACCTACCTATGTTGTTTAACATAGCACCATTAACCATTCACATTGAAACTATTGTTAAGCAATGCGTTGTCGCTCATCAACCATTTTCATAGAACCATTAAGCATTAACATCAAACGGTGGTTAGCCTCAACATAATCTATGTTTAACCTCAACAGAATCAACCATCAGCATCAACCATTAAAGATTAACATTAAACCTATTCACTAACCTATGACCAAACTTGCCATTAACCATCACCTTGCGTTAGCTGAAACCTATTAGTCATCACAAACCATTAACCATCACAAATCATTAACATTAACCATTACCTTCTCACCATTAACTCGAGTTGTAACCATGAAACCTATGATTAACTTAACAACCATTCACATTGAATCTATGAGTTCAAAAAATATTATTAAACCTATGAGTTGAAACACTATTTACCGTGACCATTAAACCTATTGTTAATCATTAACACCATTTGCCATGAACCATGAGCATTAGCCATTGACATTGGCCATTAACCCAAACCATGAACCTAAAACCATGCTTCAGTTCAACCTCTTTTTCGTAAACCTATTGACATCAAACCATGTTCAAAGCGATGGAACTGACCCATGGCTGCCATGGCTCCGCCCATCGCCTCACTAAGCCCAGGAGCAGCTGCAACGGTTGAAGGTCTTGAGCGACGAAGCTGCCGAGGTGCGGCTTCGCGCAGCGGGTGGAGGTTGATGTGGGGTTGAGGGTCAGTAGGAGGGGCCAATATGGTGGTTTCTCAAAATAGAGGACCCCCAAAAATGGTTGGTTTATTACTATAAATGACTATTAATGGATGATTTAGGGGTACCCCTATTTCGACAATATTGGTCAATATAAGGGTTCATGGGGGTTAGTTACAAGGGGTCAACAAGGATATCTAACCTAATGATGGGATCAATATGTTGACAACTTCATCATAAGGGTTCATGGGGGTTGAGGGTCAACAAGGATAAGAAGGGTTAGTATTTTGTGAATGAGGGTTAGTGATAAGGGTTCATAGGGGTTGAGGATGAATAAGAAGGGTCAGGGGGTAACATTAAGGGGTAATAGTGAGGGTTGATAAGAAGGTAATCAGCAATAATGGTAAAACGACTACTCGTCATGGGTTTTTTCATTGATGTGGTTACTGTAATTGATGCTGATTGAAGCCCACTGATGTGGCAGATTGATGGCTGGTTCATGAACACTTTATTATTGGTTGATGGTTTACAGATGGTTCAATGATGGTCACTGAGCTACTTAATTGATGGCTAAATTGAGGGGTAGAATAAATGTGGTAATCATGGCAGTGTAATGGTGGTGTGATGGTAGCTAAAAGTCAGGTTGTGACAATGGTGATGCCGAGTGGTGGTGGTGATGATGGCACTGCACAGATCTTTCTTTTTACTGTGATGATGGCATTTTCATGTTGCTTGTAATGGTGATGGTACCGCAATTTATCATTGTTCCCTCCACTTTTAATACCTGCGTTGCAACAGCCGAAGAACAGACCACATGGTAGAATGCCGGAAGTCACCCAGCGACGGCAAAAGCCAAGGCAGCAGAAAGTGGTGACAACATGGAGAACAGATCAGGTGAGAAGTTGAACCTCTGAGTAGCAACAAAAAGCAAAAAAAAAAGCCACAGGGCAACGGGTCATGCTGGAGAAAGGCAACCCACAACTTTCAGAGAGTTCGGTGAGACTGATGGCATAGCATGATATGCAGCTGGGTTCAGTTCACTTGGATGGGACCATGGTTACCCCTACGAGGTAGGTTATGACACTTGTAGTTCTAGGTCACAAGTAGTTGGTTGCTAACATATGACACCATATGGGATACACTGGAGTCATATAGGTTGTGCCAGCTCCATGGCCCATGTGGTTAGTAACCAGCTACTCATCTACTCGTTGGAGATGCACATATAGCAGTATCGATTCATTGATCCATTCGGGATCCCAAACTGGACAACGGGTCGCCACTCTTGAGGTGTCGGCCCTACGTCAAAGGGTGCTTTCGTTGGAAAGTTGCCAGCAAACGATGGGCGAATGTCTGAAGGACGAAACACAGGGGGCCCTTGTTTGAGCTCGGCTGGAGGTTCGGTCCAATCTGGTGGTTTCAGAACTCCAGAACGTTCAAATCCCAGAAACAGCGACAAGATGTGTTCAGGAAATGTTGACGGAAGTGTGGCACACCAGATTTTAATGTTCATGGAAGAGATTCTACATGACCTGGGATGGATGAAACATTGTGAAAAGGATAAACCACTATCAACTGGAACATACTTTTTCCATCCATAGTGACGGGAGTCTCGAACATTGTCCATTTTGGTCTATCTATCTATCTATCTACCTACCTACCCATCTATCCATCTATCTATCTATCTATCTATCTATCTATCTATCTATCTATCTATCCACCTACCTACCTATCTACCTATCTACCTACCTATCTATCTACCTACCTATCTATCTACCTACCTATCTATCTATCCATCTACCTATCTATCTATCTACCTATCTATCTATCTATCTCAACATTGCCTGTAGGTTGTGTATATTCAAGGTTTCCAGCTGAGAAAGGAAACCTGGAGACAGTAGTTGTTTAACCATGATTGTTGCTCATTATCCCCTACTATTATGCATTAAATGGCTGTGGGTCAGTTCACCCTGTACCCCTAGTTTCCCCAACATTAACCATTGGTTTTCCTTCGTTTTTGTTGGTTTATGTTGACCCAGCTCGCCAAATCCTCTGTAGCCAATGGTTACAGTTTTCGCCGTTGGGATCGGCACCGATCCGATGGCTGCCCGTGCACGCCCGCCAGGACTCCCAACGAAGAGCCAGGGAGGCCGAAGAGAAGGTGTGGGATTCGCGGCTTGGGAATGGATTGCATTCGCAGTCACGAATGCCTTGGCACATAGAAAGCTGACTCGGCTTAGGGTAACTACCAGTTCTGGTAGATATAACTATACTGATTAATAGCTCATTAATCAACTTATAACCAATTTGGGTCCCCCTGGTAGTTGTAATAAGTTCATTGATATGTTGATTAACCCATTTAAATGGGCTTATGAATCAACTTATAACCCATTTAAGTATAAGCCCCCCTGATATAAGTTGATTCATAAGCCATTTAAGTATAGTTATAACTGTCATAACTGGTAGTTTCCTTAGTTATAAGCCGAGTTAGCTAACTAAGGGGGCTCACCTTGTAATAATCGCATTAGCCTTGATAAACGTGGCGAGCTGGGTTAATATTCATCAACCTACTAAGAGGGGATAATGACCAACAATCACAGGTCGCTTGATCAAATGTAGATGACTTGACAACTGGGAGTAAAGCTTGATGATGCGGTGAACAAATATTGCTGCCAAACCATTTCCTTAATGAACGGGGATGACAACAAACAGCAACCAACTTAGTCACAAGTTCTTTGGCAGCTAACACGCTAGCGATATTTGCAGCTCCAGATGCAGCTGTATGTACTGCATCCCTAGATACACCCCTGGCAGCAGTCGACACGCGGACTTCATGACTGTTCAGTCGCCAAGATCTGTACAGCCTATGGTCAATAACGGCTAATGATAATGCGAAGAATGGTTAAATGATGGTGACTGATGGTTGATGTCGAAGGCTTGATGGGTAATGGTTAATGGCTAGGCTAAATGGTCAATATATAACTCAACATATGGTGTTGTCAATAGATGTGTGATTATTACCCATATTGATGGATGGTTAGTTGGGTCTCAAAATCTGGGTACCCCTAGCCCATCAATGATAAACCAATTGGCTAACTTTGGGGGTACTCCCAGCTATTTAGAAACCACCATATTGGTCTTATTGTTGGTAGCCTATCATTTACCATTATAGTCCAAGTAAAACCATATAAAACCATTTAAACCTCATGATATTAATATCACTATGACCCTTATATAACCATAAAATCCCATTATATCCATTATTAACCCCTCACTATCATATAATGGTTAATAAAAGGATTATATCAAATGTAAAGCAATTTAATCCTTGTAAACCCATTAGAGTGGTTTTTTTCAATCCTTGTAAAACCATTTCAAACCCATACCAAAAAAAAACACCAAGCACTTGCTGGTCATGTGCCATGGTCCGATGCGCCAGGTCAGCAAGCTCTTCCATCGCTTGACGCAGCTGACCGTCAGCAAGACAGGGCGCGGTGGGTCTGGGGATCTCAGGGGGGAGCAGATCTGCACCAGGGTGAAACTCCTGGGAGCGAAAGATGGTGGTTTCTGAAGCCATGGGATTCCCCCATTCCGTTGTGGTTGGTATATTCACAAACCATTGGTCATAAACTGGATGATTTGGGTGTATTCCTATTTTGAGAAACCACGAAATGGATCCAAATGGCTTAACAACTTCCCATGACAGTGAACTGTAAGCCAACTATTAGCCATAATTCACTACTGCATGCTTCTGATGCTCTTTCTGTATACCGTATACAATCATATATAGATTATCTGCTTGTAGATATGATCTAAGACAAACTCTTTGACCTATGTGGATAGGCAAATTACATGGATGTTCATAGATAATAGGCGGCTATTGGTTACCGGATAATGTTTCTGGATCCGGATAGTGTTTCTGGATCACAGTATTTTATAGATATGTTCGATTGTAAACCATCATCCAAGCATCATCAACCACACTACAAACCATTTTTGACCACATCATAAATTTGTTTCGCCATTTAGCCATACCTACCGTACTTGGGACCCTAGTTCTAAATCAATTTGCCTCACTATCATACATAGTAGCAAACCATCTAATATGCTCAATTGATGTATGACGCTATTTTCTTGTATCCTTTACAAGACCGGAGTGCCATGCTCAACCATAGAGATATGGCCTTGGGTCAAAACCCTGTACCCCTGGTTCCCCCATCATTAGTGGCTGTTATTCTCCATCAGTTGGTTCATTAATATTGACCTGTAGCCATGTATGCTCAGTAGTAATGTGCCGAACCATGTAGGAACTCAATGGTCGCATGCTTCACCATTGCGCCCTCGCAGCGCCATGGGCCGTCGTGGGCCTTGAGGCCTGACGTTTCTGCGCAGTAGGCGACGGACACCGACTTGCTGGGCACGGCGTGCGATGTCGTTGCTGAAAGATGATGGTCGTGATGGGTTGCTGATGCTTCAAGGATGATTCAGAATAATGGTTGGATCACCCTTATAATGTGTAGAACGGCTATGGAATGATTATCACATCGCTATAGAACGGGTATAACATCTTTGAACTTTGAAATGGCTATCAAATGGTTACAACATGGCTCGATATTATAGTGTTAAGAACGGCTCTAAAATGATTATGAGATAGCTATAGAATTGTTCTGACATGGCTTTGAAAGGGTTATAGAATTGTTATACCATGGCTTCCAATAATTTCCAAATGATCCTTCGATGGTTGAGAATTACTTCTACAATGGCTTACAAAATGGCTCCCAAGGGTAACAGTTGATACAATGTGCTGGTGAAGCATCAACCGTCCATTCCTACAGTCGCGGATGGTAGGAATGATGATAGATGTGGATCGTCGTTAATGATGGAAAGGGATGGATGATTGTCGTCCATGGTCGTCATTCTCCCTGAGTGTTCATGCTTGCATGGGCATAGTCGAGCTGTTGAGACGTTCATGGACCGGACCCCGAAATCTGGATGGTTGGTGCTGACCCATAGCTGCTCCTTTGTTGGAACGTTATGCAGGCATTTTGGTGGCGTTGAAGCATCTACGAACTGAGGGGAAGATGGGGTGGCTGGAGGAGTATGGATCAAAAATCCAGTGAGGTCACCGTCAGGTTCCATGCCCCACACTTCGAAAAGTGTGAAGATGAGTATCTACCTCAAAACCTAAGGGGTTAACATAGAAATCGATGGTTGATTGTGGAGGACAATGACCAACAGGAATAGGGGATATACCCAGCCTGGGGAACTGAGTCCGAGCCAACCATCGCCGCTAGGGGTAGCCGTTCACATCAGCCCTCTTATCAGGGGAAGTTAGGGCAAAAAAGGGGCCAGAGAGCCACGTTCCCCAGGACCAGGGCCTCGCGGCTTAGGAAATCCATTCCTGGAACCCGAGAAAATCCTCCAAAAACGCCTGGTTTTGGACAGAATCCATGGGTTTCTGAGGTTGGAACCCAACTCGCTGTTGAACTCGCTGATGTTTCCAGGTCTTCCAGCGGCCGTTGCCGCGATGGTGTCGTGACCAGATATCTTAGCTCAGCTCTGTTGGATTTGCCCAACGGCCGGAACCTGTGGCGGCTCAACATGAACGACCTCACCAAGGGGAAGTATCCTGGACGGGATCTTCCGGGTGAAGGATGGTTATACTGTATCATTTGTTCATCTGGTTGGTGGTTTGAAGCTGAATGATAAATGGCTCACAATTTTGAAGGAAAATGGTCAAAGATAATAGTCAATAGTGGTTGATAATGTGGTTAGTGGATAAGAGTGTTTGTAAGTCATCAACGATAAGGAGGAGCGTCAGTGATATTGGTCCCCATGGGTTCCGGGTCGAAATTCGATGCACGGCTGAAGTTGTTTAGATTTGCACGACTCCACCTGGCGTTGCGTCAGCATAATTCGAAATTGGTTGACATGTTGACGTGGTCGCCCCGCTGTTGGCGAGTTCGGGAGCTAATCGTTCAACGGAGCTTTGCTCGACTGACTCGTGATTGGTTGGGACTTATAGTTGGTTGTTGTGTGAAATTATGAACCATTGTTCACAGCCAACAACAATCCATGTTCTCCATCCCTTAACCAGCCGCTAGCTTTATGTGCACCACATCAGCTTGCACTAGCCCTTTCGAAACTTGAATAAAATGCAAATAAAAAGCAAAAACAAAATGCAACGCTTAAAGCACTCACAAAAAGACAAAGCAAAAATAAAGCAACAAAAATGGATTTTCCAAAAGCGGGAAAAACGGGTGAAAAAAACAGGATGATTATTAAATGCGCCAAAAAACAGCAAAAAGGGATCCGGCGCTGACTTGGCGCAGTGCTTGTTCATTGAAAAAAGTGATATTTCGCAAACAGAGAACTAATTGCCAATGCGAGTGTTTCCTTGAACTTGAAGGTGAATTTTGTGGATATTTTTGTGTCTCCATCTATGTTTTTCTGGGGTTGCAGTGCTGCCGTTGACCAAGGGACAGCTGCAAAAATGCAACCTTCTGCAACGTCCTGCGTTTCGTCGAACAAGTGTTGGATAAGCGACTTTTTGGCATCCGATGTAATAAATCCGTTTTCAAAACTAATTCCAGCCTTACGTGCGCATTGCTGCTCGGACAGTCCGCTGGCCGGCATGTTCACGGTTGCGGTTTCGGCCGAACGGATGGGAAAACATTTTTTTGTGAATGCCGGCTCGAACGTCCACACGACCGCAACACAAATCACAAATAGGATGACATTTTCCGCAAGTTTTGGACAAATATTTCCATAGCCAAACTGGGTTTTGGCACAACGTAACATTGCAAACGGTTTGTTGTCCAACAGGCACCCATGCATTTTGTCACAAAATAAATGTAACCGAGACCTCCTATAATGCAATGTTGCACTTGACGACCTTCTTTCCCCCCAACACCCCTTGTTTTATGGAAGGCCATTCCCCTCGACTCGTGCAAACCAAACCAAACCAAACAGATAATGAATCCCAAACATGTTTTGCGAGCGGGTTGCAAATGACAATTGGCATCCACTGTAGTCCGCCCATGTTTATCGCAAATGCATCCTGACCAAGTCTCGTTTGCCCCAAATGTTTTCGCTTGTCAATTTTCCGCGTCATTGGTCGCAGCTGCGTTTCAGAAACTTATTTTGCGAATCCTTTTTCCGAAGACGTTGCAAACAAACAGCTACATGTTGTCGCCAAGCTTCAATCCCCAAAGGTCCTCCGACATCCCGCAATGTAATGTAATGTAATGTGATGTAATGTAATGTAATGTAATGTAATGTATTGTACCTATGTAATGTAATGTAATGTAATGTAATGTAATGTAATGTAATGTAATGTAATGTAATGTATTGTACCTATCTATGTAATGTAATGCAACGTAACGTAACGTAACGTAAGGTAAGGTAATGTAATGTCATGTCATGTCATGTCATGTCGTGTAACGTAATGTAATGTAATGTATGTATGTATGCATGCGGAGGGACGAGTTAAGCAGCAGCGGGGATGTAATCTGCAGTGGGGATGTAACCCAAAAGCAGGGATGCAATTTGTAGAACCGTGGCATGTCACCCAGAATCCGGGCGCACTGAGAGAGCTTTGTCCTACAGCCATGCTGGCTGCCCAAGTTGTGGATCTTTCCAACCACAAATCCAGCCAAATTGTTTGTCAAAGTCTGGCACTGATGGGTTGAATGAGTTGCGGGAGGTCTGGAAGTACATGCAGTTGTGTTGTGTTATGTTTTCTCTCCCTATTTTCTCCTACTCAGTCTCATTTCTCTGTCTTCTACTCTATAATCTTCTTCTCTCTCTGTCTCTCCTGCTCTCACGCTTGGGTTCCCTCGATCCTGTAGGCACTTCTCAACGCACTGAACTCTGTGCTTCTCAGAGTCGAGAACCTAGAAGAGCAGGCTCGCCGCTGGGCCCGTTGGAGGTGAATTGAGGCACCGAATTTGCAGCAGATTCGTAGCTCTATTCAAAGAAAGTTTCCAAGAGAAAGTCCGAGTTCCGGACCCAAAGCGAAGCTGAGAGAAGGAAGAGAAGAGAAGAGTAGAGAAAAAAGAGAAGAGTAGAGAAGAGAAGATTAGAGAAGAGCAGATAAGAGGGGAAGAGAAGACTGGAACAATGTAAATGCTGAAAAGAAGTAGCTGAGAAAAAAGGTTCCGTGGCCTTGCGCGGAGATCGTGCTTGTTGGATGGCTAAAACTGTGGCGCGGTGCGAATTTGAGAGATGGGTAAGCTCACGAAACATTATGAATTCTCGCGGAATCGTGCTCCGTGCTCGGGTGTTTGGTAGGTTGGTTCGGAGGTCATGATCGCTTTATCCTCGAATTATCATCGTTTATCGTCGATTTATCACCGAAGATCTGCAGATGTGAGGGTGTGAAGATCTAGATCTGCAGGTTTGAGGGTGTGAAGACGTTGATCTGTAGAAGCGATGACGTGAAGATGTTGATATATGGCTGCTTTTTTACGAAGAACCCTTCGCAGACGCTCCCGGGAGAAACACCATCATCATCATCACTTTCAGCCACCATCTACAGCATCATTCTTCCTATGCGATATCCTTTTTTGGAAACTTCCGCCACTGCCTTGCGCGGTCACTATGTTGATACGTTGTAGTTCGGTGGAATACCTTTGAGAACCCTGTAGTATTTTGCAGTACCTTGTATTACCTTGTAATAGATTGTCGCACGTTCTGATATTTCGTAGTGCCTTGTAATACCTTGTAGTAGGATGTAGCACATTGTAATATTTTGTAGGACGTTTAATACGTTGCAGTACCTTGTAGTACCTTGTCGGACCTTGTAGTTTCTTGTAATACCTTGTAATACCTTGTGGTGCGTTTTGCTCTGGTACGTTTTGTTTTGGTATGTTTGGCTCGGGTACGTTTTGTCTTGGTACGTTTTGCTCTGGTACGGTTGGTTTGTTCTGGTAAGTTTTGTCTTGGTATTTTTTGTTCTGGTATGTTTTGCTCCGTTTTGTTTTGGTACGTTTTGCTTTGGTACGTTTTGACTTGGTACGTTTTGCTCTGGTACGTTTTGACTTGGTACGTTTTGCTCTGGTGGATTTTGCTCTGGTGCGTTTTGTTCTGGTAGGTTTTGTCTTGGCGCGTTTTGCTCTGGTTTGTTTTGCTTGGGTACGTTTTGTCTTGGTACGTTTTGCGGTGGGCTTAGAGAAGAACCACTAAGAAGAATGGCTCACAGGAGTTGTGCAACTCAGTGAAGACGAGTAGCTCTAAAGAGTCGTGTAGGTCACTGCAGGTACACCATCGCAACCCGCAAAAACAAAACCACGGAAACATTTGCGCCAGCAACGCCAAGACGATTCAAACACAGCGCAGCTCCAACACACAGCTTGCCCGGCCCAAAGGTGCGAACAAGCGCCGTCCCCACATCCCCCTATTAATAGGCAAATCGTTTCCCCAAATTCCTGAAGGGTCAAATTAGCCCTCTTATCGGAAACGATCAGGGTTGCGAAGCCTGCGATCTCCCATTTGTCCCAACACTATGTGGTAAATCAGCGGGGCGCCCTATCTTGGGAATAAATCTCTTGGGTAAATTATTGATTTGACATACTTCAGGATTTACCAATTCTCTTACCTTGGGAATTTAAGCGAGGCGCCGGGAGAGGTCTGGCCCAGCTGTTTGGGGCCCCTGCGCTCGCAACAGGTGGGTCTCCACTCAAGCGTGCTCCAGGCGCCGGTCCAACCAGGGTCGTCGATGTTCATTGAGCCATTCCCTATCCGAGTTCACTGTCCTGGTTGGTCATGACTTATCCACAAATGTTCATGGTTGGTTGTGACCTCTTAGCGCGATCGCCTTGTTCTGAAAAGTATGAACCACACCACTGTGAACAAAAAATCCAATCCAACATGATCGTTGCTGGTAGGTTTGCGATACCCAGATTCCGTTTTTTCAAATGTGCCCAGAACCTTTGAAGCTGGTTATGTGGGACGGTTGCCGGGATAGATATTATTGAGGCATACTCAAAAGTTTGTGCCTAAATTCTCCTGTTAGGCTCATGCTCGAATATTTCCCCAGCTATGCAGAGCACACCAGAAATAAGCTCCATGTAAAATGGAGGGGGGCCAAGGTGAAGGTTTCGAGTGGTAAGCTTGGTGCTCGGCCCATGGAATGCTATGTGGTTGTTCACCAATCTCCGGCTGCAGCTCGGAGCAGTGATGAAGCTACGCCTTCCAGGCTCATCTAGTGGGTTTGACTTTTGAGGATGGCAACGGCTGGGGCTAGCAGAAAGATCTGCCACTGGTAGAAGGTTCATTGATGGATCGGGGAACACATTTATGCCTCATCTTAATGATCATGCGTGTCGCCGTCACCGAAAAACATACTTAATCATGATTTTCTGGAGGCCATGGTAGGGCCTACCCTGGTAGGGCAGAGTGCGGATTTTCATGAACCATCGTTGGAGGCGGATTCCCACGGCTGGTTGCCGTCAAGACACCAGAGAGGTTCCACAAGTCCCCCAATGTTTGCCTCACCGGCAAAAGTCATCGCATTGAGTTCATTACCCTGCTTTGACAGTGCATCCGATTCCATCCGTTGCCAGCGCTTATCGATCCTTATCACTCATCAGATCGTATCACCATCATTCACCAAATCTTTTCGTATCACCATCATCAACCAAATTACCTCAACCTTGTCATTGTTCACCCATGTTCAATCATTATTCACCGCGCTGTCAGTCATCCTCAGCAAATTTTTGGAAGGTTCCAACACCCATGGCGCTGGATCTCCGCCTCCACGTGGGGGACAGATCTCCACGACTGGTAGGTGGCAGTAAACGCGTCAAAGCTGGCAGAAATCAAGGAGGAAGTCAAAATGCTGAAGACCACCTTGGAGAACATCTCCAAGGTGGGGCTGCAGTCATTGAGGTGAAGGCATCCCCGCCTGGCACTCCGGGTGACGTGGAACCAGGGGCCGGGTTCGTTTGGCGAGCTTCGCCCGCTAACTGGCTGAGGTGGTAAGTCCATGTGAGTTCCAGCTTAACATCCAAGTATGATCGAACCGACGCTTCTTATCAGGTGGAGAAAATGAACCACTTAACGAGAGGATTGGTACTTAACCGCTTAACTTTATTAAAGCTGACCAACTTAGCTACCATTAGCATACAGTTGCAGTAGCTAACGCTTGGGAATTCGAATGCGCGGCTAATTGGCGGCAAGTTAAGTTGTTTCAAAGTCTTCCTGTCAAACAAACCCCAACAACCTTGATCTACTTCTTCAACCATCATTGGGCGCAATTTGCTTGCCACAACCTCACCATCATCAGTCAACCATGTTATCAACAATTCAGTAGCCAGTGTTGCTCATCATCACAATTATCAAAATGTTGTAACCTTATGTGCACCACATCAGCTTACACTAGCCCTTTCGAAGCTTGAATAAAATGCAAATAAAAAGCAAAAACAAAAACAAAATGCAACGCTTAAAGCACTCACAAAAAGACAAAGCAAAAAAGCAGCAACAAAAATGGATTTTCCAAAAGCGGGAAAAAGGGTGAAAAAAACAGGATGATTTTTAAATGCGCCAAAAAAAGCAAAATAAAAGCAAATAAAATGCAAACAACAGAGTTTTGCATTTTTTTGTTTTTTGTTTTTTCCTGCTTTGTTTTCCTTTTTTGCGTTGTTTTTTGAGGTGCATTTTTTTTGCATTTTTTTTGCTTTTTGTTTGTGCTTTTATTTTGCTTCTTATTTGTTTGTTTATCCCTTTTGTCTGTCGCCCTGGTTGTTTGAGTTGCTTCTTGGTTTTGCTTTTTATTTGCTTTTTTCCTTTGTTTTTTCAAGTTTGTTGATTTCTAATCTAAGCTGAGCTATTACCAATTCTCATTCCAGGCATCGACCACTAAGATGCCAGTTGGATGGCAACGACCACTCACATGCCAGTCGGATTGCAATGCTATCAGCGAGTCATCAACCTGCCAGATACCAGTAGAACCAACGAGTCAAATAGTTCCTCAACACATTCTCCACCGGGGATAGCACGACGTCACCTGTCCACCGGTGCCAGCGCGCCCAGCTGGCTGAGAGCGACGAAAAAGCGCCGCAGCTCGTCACCACGGGCAGGGCGGCTGACAGCCACAGTCTCTTAGCTTTTCTGGATGGTTCGGCCACTGTTATTGTAACTGAATGGGTCCGTTCTAATGCTTATGAATTCATGATTATATCACTTTTTGGAGTCAGAAAGATGGTAATGCACTGTATTGGTGGTGTGATCGTGGTCATAATGCAGTGGGGGGCTAGGCGTCATCAATTGTTAAATGAAGAAAGTCGGAATATCAATCATGTTTAATCAGCAATGAAGCTGAAACTTAATGATTGTTCTTAAGCTTGTTAATCAGTACCATTCATTTCAAGAAGAACATGGTTGATAAGTAATTCTAACCATCGTACTAGCCACTATCAACCATTGTTGACAAATATCAACCATCATTGACCATTGTCAACCACTGCAAACATTATCAAACAAACATCAACCAGTATTCCCCATTGTAACCACCATTATTAGACCAACTGTTGTGCCAGCCCAAAATGGCTGGTAAATGCTTTGTTAGATAACCAGCAATGCTCTGGTAGACCGGTGCTTTCACAAGTCATAGGGGTATTTGAAACATGGGTGGTTTCTAAAACATATCAATGGATGATTTGGGGTCCCCTATGACTGGAGAAACGCGCGTAGATCAATTGTTGGATTGCTCAAGGCTCACACACCTCGATGTAGCGTAAGTTAGATAGCATAGCAACTTGGATTCATTTGCTTTGGCTCACTGCTCCCATTTTCAATTGATATATTTCCGATTTTTGTTTCTCCTTTTTGCTCCTTTTCTTGTGTCGCTCGTTCGGTTTGGGGTGTTTCTTGATTACTTTTTGCTGAATTGCTTGCTGTGTGTTTCTCTGCATGGTGGTTTGTTGGAGTGTTCGGTTTCTTTGGTTTAGTCGGACATGATTTGGATGCTCAACAATGAAATCAATTAAATCAATTGATTAGTCCAAGAACGGTCACCATATCAATTTGGATCATTGAAGTGTCGCGCCATAAGTTCCGCAGGCGGAAGAGCAAATCCGCGGATGCCTGTTTTGGCTCACAGCAGCTTGAACTGGGAACATGAGGCTCTCAGGCTGGGTACTATACCCCCAAGCTATTCGCATCCCCAAGAAATATGGTCATTGTGCATGTGGTCATGGATGCAATAGTTCTAACTGTGCACCACCATCCACGGATTGCTTCCCACCACAACAAATCGAACGCCCTCCTGCTTCAGGGGTCTGTCAAAATTGGGGCCTGTCCAAGCTAAGTCATTCCCAGAATGAGAGATCAGTTCTAATCTCGATATGGGTGTGCACTTCAACCAATGATATTTAGAGGTACCAGCATTGCTGGATTGCCATTTCCAGGTGCATACCCCATGGTGGTGAATGCCGTAGACTTGCCGGATCCAAGGACAGGGCTTGGGTCATCCACACCTCAAGGTGAATTTGCAGCCAAAACTGCAGCCATGGCGGTGGCTCTCCAGATGCCGCCCATGGATCTACAAATGATCAAGTGCCGAGCTTTGGCCGCTCCTGATGGGATGTCATTGCTACTGATCCAATCATTAGCACCAATGAAGGGCGAACATGACGGATAAAAGATATGTGGAACCCCTAAACTTGAAGTGAACCCCATTTTTGGATCCAAGGGAACCGATGGATGACCCCACTCATGGACCAAATGTGCGAGATCCTCCCTAGAGTGTCGAGTCTCCATAGGTTTCCCTTGTGTAGCACCTTCACACTTGGCGAAACCCGCGTGATGTGGGTTACACCATGGACACGCCAGCGTAAAGCCAGCCAACAATCCCCCAAGCAGTTTATCCAGGTTTATTCTCGGCAGGCGCTTCAAGATTTGGGGGTCCTCAAAATATGGAACCCAAGAAATGGTTGGTTTATCACTACTATAAATGATGAATGAACCATGATGATTAACCGCTATTAACAATTATTAACCAATATTAACCACTACTAACATTATTAACCACTATTAACCAGTATTAACCAATATTAAGTAATATTAACTATTTCTTAACCACTATTAACCAGTTGTGCTGCTAGTACGCTCGTGCTGACTAGTTGCATTGCAAGGAACACCCCTGGATTAAGTCGCAAATTGGAAAAAAATATTAACTAATATATGAACTATTTATTAACCAATATTAACTGATATTAGTTATTTATTAACTAATATTAACTATTCATTAACCAGTATTAACCAAATAAACTGAATGATTTGGGAAGTTCTCTATGACTTGCGCGGCGCCACCGGCCTGCATGCGGCGAGGTCACAGCTGCCCCGAGAAACCAAGCACTTGCGTGCCTGCCTTAGGCGAGCTGAGGGATTTCGGGGTGGTTGATCAGGTTGGTACAACCATGGGTAGTAGGGAATTATATCAACACATGGTTTGTTGATTTACCTTTTTCATGGCGATTGAAATCGCCAACCAGATGATATGTCAGCGGGTCAAATCACCAACCATCATCAACCAATCATCATGAATGATACTACTTGGTGGTTTGATTCACATTTTTGATTTTCCCTAGTAATGATGAACAATTGGTTGGTTGACTAATATTTTTTTAGGAATAGATTGGTAGGTTATATCAGCAGTTTTTTAGCCAGCCTATGTTGGTGTTGGTTTGGCTCCCTATTAGTTTTATATTGTAGTAGGGAATCACCATGCTTGATGGTAGGGAATATAGGGAATAAACCATTTCATAATTAGGATGACGAGGATGATGCGAATGATAATGTTAAGCCAGGATGAAGCTAAACCCCTGGTTGATTAACAGGGGGTACAGTATCCCCTCAAAGCCTTAATTAATCAACCTGGGGTTCATTAATCCTGGGTTAACATTAGTATGGAATGAACCATTTCAGAATGGGGATGATGAGGATAATAGGTAACAATAGAATGTAATGGTTGATGGATTTGATGGTTGTTGATGACATAGTCATGGTTTCCCCCTGCATCTGGGTGGCTCCCTCCACAAAATCCACGGAAACCTTGCGAAACCAGCAAGGGTATGTTGTGCGGGGTACGAGGGAGGACATAGCGACAACCCCAGTGTGAAAATATGGGGAAATCCGTCAGCACGACCACTGACCGTCACCGTTAATCATGGTTGTTAGCCAGGATTAGCGATGAAGATTCAATTATTGGTGAACCATGAACAACTGTGATGAGCTAGCTCGCGCTCGTCAACCTACTACGAGTGAGGAGCATTCACCTTAATCACAAGCTTATCAACCATCAATTCACCATCATTTCGCCACCTTCCCCATCATGATGAACCAGCCGACATCAGCTTATTTATTCACCATCAGGGTCCGCGTGTTTGTATCACTTGCCAGGTGCAGACTGATCATGAGCAAGGTCCGGAGCGTTTGGAGGGATGGGCACTTCAGCTGTGGTTGCAGTGTAACAAGGTCGGTGTCCCTTATGGTCAACATTAAGCAACCAACCAATGGTTAACTAGCTGCTCAATGGGTAATCATGGGGGATAAAAGCCAACAATAGTAGTGGATATGATATACGTACCAACCATATGGCTATGGGTCAAGGCTCTAGCCAACCAATAAGATGGGGTTCTAACAACAATCATGGGGAACCCCATGGTTCATGATGGGGGAAGCAGGGGTACAAGGTTTAGAAGGGTTGGTTGGGAATGGGTCTACCCTTGTACCTTGAAACTATAGATGTCAGGATAGTTGGTTGATTCACTCATATAAGGGACAGTGAAACTCACTACCCACTAGTTGAGCATTGGTTAGTTGGTTGATCATTGATTAAAGATGGTGAAGCAGTGGCGATGCTGCACCAAGACCACCTTATAGACGGTATTATTTCATGACTATGTAATGATCACTAGTGGTTCGTTCATGGTGAATGCTGTTTGATGAATGGAACTCAAGCACTTTCTCGCTGCCTGATCGCCTGCTGGACCTAGTTTCATCACCTCGCTTGGTTTTCGCCAGGCTTAGGTTTCACCCACTAAGCCCGTAGCATGGCAGCGAAAAACACCCCAGACTGCACCTCGAGTCATAGGACTGGTAGAGGTTCATTAGGCTTCTTCCCTACCAGGTGCAGTTCTTTGAGATGGGTTGCCCCAATTGTCGCGACCTGGACATGCAGGCGAGGGCGGTGTCAGGGTGCCAAGATGCCAGGGTTTCTCTTGAGGTTTCGGGGGATGTTGAAATGACCACCATGGCAACTTCGAAATTTTTTTCTGGGGCACATGGTGTACTCACCAGCCATTTCTCGTTGTGTTTTGTGAGGATTCCACATTCTTTCTCCACAAATTGCTGTCCAAAATCATCCGTTTACCTGGTGACCTGACCCATCCGGACGAGTTGGCGTTCATTCTAAGCCCAACCAGTGCTCGCCAGCTAATTGCCAACTTGGTTAATATTAGTGGAAGATCTGGACCTTTGCCACGCAATGCTGCTTAGTTGAGCTCAGCCAGTGACGGAGAACCTTCCATAACGGGTCCCCCCTGGGTGGCTTAGGAGAACGAGAATCGCGTCGTGGCGTGCACCAGCTCCAGCTTTTCGGGCTTCTTCTCCATGATCAAGCGGGGAAGCCCATGCAGCTGTGGCACATCATTGGGAGATCGTCAGCGGCGAGTATGACTCATGTGGGTTTAAAGCGATGAGGTTGGGAAATGATTGCTGATGCTGAATATTTAAATTGAAGAGCCAGAGAAAGTTTCAACATGGGTCTCTGAGAACATTTGAACGTAGACAGTATACATGTCAACAGATTCTTCCCTTCCTTTCCTGTTTTTCCTTTTCGAGTTTCTGCACGTAAACATTCGGTTGCTCCCAGCCGGATGTTCTGCAACCAAGAATTCAGTGCAGCAGTGGTGAGGGGATGTCACATTTTTCTTTGAATCTTGAAGGGTCAAAGTCAAGCTGGTCAAGAAGCTAGCCAGATATCATCAGCCATTGACATGAAACAACAATCATAAACCACTACCACCATATGGGCGGTGTTTCTCACGTCGTAGGTATGCCCCTAAATCATCCAGTTTATCAACCATCGATGGCAACAAACCACTCATAACAACTTACCGGTTCCCAAAGTGGCTTGAGAAACATCCACTCAACCAGTATTCAACTATAGTAACCTTCAATCAACCACTAACCATCAAGCAATCAACCCACCTAAGTACACTTATACCATTGGAACAAACCTAAGTGATTAACCTAGGTATACCTACCTAAGTTTCTAGCCTGTGAACTTAGGTGCCTTCGGTGCCCAGGTGCCCTAGTGAACAAGCCGCTACGTCAGGCCCGAGCCACGGGTCCCCGGGACCACTCGCCCGAAACGGCCACGCCACGGGTCGTTCCTCCCGAGGCCCGGAGCCTTTGCCTCGCGCTTCAATGGCTTAGAGACGCGACGTCCAGGCGAGGTGAAGCGAAGCCGCAGTAGATGAGCCAAGTGCGATGGGTCGTCTGATTTGTGTGGTTAATGGATATTAATGGGTAATGGTTATAAAAACAAATATCCATGGTTATTAACTAATGGGTAACCAGTTATAGTACCATTAACAACCCATTAATAACCATTAAAAAAACATAAATAACCATTAAACACCATTAATAAGCATGGTTATAAAAATGGAGATAATGACCATTAAAGAACCATTAATAACCATTGAACACCATTAATAACCATCTGATAATCATTATACAATAATAAAAGATAATGATTATAAAAATGTCTAGTAAAATGGTTATTTACATGGTTATTTAATCGTTCACTTTGAAGTCATATTGGTGATTAATGGTTATAGCATATAAGTACCATTAATAACCATCAATAACCGTTGATAACCATCAATGACCATTACTAACAATTAATGATATAAGTTATATTGGTTATTACTGTAATGGTTATAACATATGATAACCATTAATCGCCATTATTGTAATTATATGGTGATTAATTTTCATAAATAACCATTTATCAGTCAATAATTGTTAAAATTTATATTTGTGATTCATGGTTGTTATATGTTATGGGAACAATTCTGCGGGCAATAGTAGCCAATTGATTGTTGAATTCATGTAATGGTTAATGGTTATTCTGTTTGCTTACTTTGGTCATTACAGTGGTTCAGGATTACAAGTTGAACTGGTTTTATAGAGGACTCCAAGAACAATTATGGTCAAACAACTACTATATGGCGGTTCCTTAAAATAGGGGGGCCCAGCAAAGGTTGGTTTATCATCGCTATAAATGGTCAATATCAAGGATGATTTGGGGGTCCCCAATTTTGGGAAACACCCTTATGGGTGTTGTATGGTGTTGTAATATGATATGGTTATGGTATGATGGTTGTTGTAATCATGAATCGTTGGAACTTGGAACCGCAGTTGTAATCATATATGACCAATATAGTTGTTAATATATTGGGTTCTAGACGGGTTATATTGGTTATCATATTTGGGTTTTCCGAAAAGGATACTACCTACTAGCCATCCGATAATAGCCATTTTGGTAATGGTTTCTTAGCATGTCGTTGGATTATTTCTGATGTGCCGCATCGTCGATCCGGGTCATTATCTTTAGAATATTGACGTTTGATCCTGGATCAATGCTCTGGAGGTATCTATACGAAAGAAATTGTCCATAAAACCTTCAGAAAGGGACAAATCCAAAGGAAGCAAAGCTACAGACACGGGGACACAATACATGCCACGCAAACTATACCGAAAGGCTAGGCACGCAGCAAACTTTAAAGTTTGCCAAAAAACAACTGGTAGCACAATGGGCTTCAATCTCCAAAGACAACAATGCAGACCGTGACACCAAAAAGGTGCGGACAAAAATGCCCCCAAGAAAATCACCCTAAGCCCGGCAAAAAAAAAACGGAAGGAAAAGATGAGGGCAAGCGAGTGGACAAACGCAGGCTGAAGGCGACGGGCTGCAAAAAAGAAATGAATTCAAAAGGGTGAGACGCGAGACGAAGGACGCCCTCAGAGGCATGTCTTGTTTGCGTGCGCCAAATGATGACAGGTGGACACAAGTAGATCAGCATAGGCTTTCCCTTAACCCATGCTCGATACACTTTCGGAACATACCTATGCTATCCTATGCTTGCCTCAGCTGCATGCTATCGTAAAGGGCAGCCAATTCTGTGCGAAGGTCGAATTCTTCGAATGCAATGAACAAGGATGAACTGATGAGAATCTCCAAGAGGGCAGACAGGGTCAGACTTTAGACTTTCACCAGTTGGTACTCTCAGTCCGTGTGACCCAACTCGAGTGTTACCAAACCAATCGGTCCGAAACGGCAGGTTGCTATGCACTGGCAGTGCACGGTTGGGGCGGCCAAGGGATAGGGTTCGCCTGAAATCCAGGGCTTGAATTGTGTTGGTTGGTTGGCTATAGTTTAATTCATGACTGGTTGGTGGTTCCAAGCATTCTTTGTCTTCACCAATATTTGGAGATAGTTGGTTGGTTGACTTTTTTTGTGTTGAAACCACCAACCAGACGATTATAATTTGCAATGACAGGCAAGAAAGAGGATCCTCAGTCTTGGTTGGACTAGCCAAGAAGTGACTTGGTGGGTTGGCTGGTTGGTTGGCCCATATTGAGGGGTGTAGGAATGCTGAAGGATCATTCGTAAAGGGTTTTCATATGTTTTTATGAAAAATGCTTCACCCGCCTCACGCATCAGAAACCCGGCTCCCGTTGATCTAGGATTCTCATGGATGGGAACCTGTGGTTTACCCATATCTGCTGCTCCATATCTCCAGGATTTGGGGTACAACAAAATGATCATTGTGTAGCGGTGCGCCGGGAGCGCGTTTTGCACGGAGGGTTGTAACTGAGCTTGGGAAGCTGCGGCTAGAAACGCCCAGCAAAGCATGATCGGTTGAGCTGGCCAGATCTGGCCATGTAATTTTCTTTTGCTTCGTTCCCTTCGAAAAGTTCCGGTGAACTTCTTGCTTCGTACCAGGGCACTTCCATTCCCACGATTGCACAGCTTTACCAGTCAGAGTAAAAACTTGGATGCGCATCATCAGTGAGTGTTTCTGGTTTATTACTGAAGATGGTTGTATCAAAAGCAACAAGTATGACCATCATCAGTTGTGGCAACAATCAATGGTGCTACATCCCAGTTATAGGCGTTATAACCATGCAGTTACAAGGGCGAGTTCACCTACCTGATAGAGTCAGTTACCATGACCTTCCATGGTTGTTCTATCTCAAGAAACCTACAGGATTCACCATGAAGTTCTAGGGGTTCATCCAACTGCCAGAAATTGGCTGCAACTACTCATGTGTTGATATGTTTTGTATCATTTTTCAGGTCATTTTTTCATGGTCATCTACCTAGCTGTCGGGTCAAACACCTACCATTCAGCCAACTTGTAATCGTAACTAACCATGGTTAGATGAGTTCAGCCACCGCATAGGTGCAACTAATCACCCTGGTTTCCCAGGGAACCCCAGTTGCAGCATGGCACTCAGGACGCCTCCCCGACTTGAACCTCGTGGACGATGACTACGAGCCACTGGCAGCGAAAGCGCTGGAGACTGCGAAAAGATCGGTGGCTATGGTTAATAATAGGGGATACTTGGGGGATATACCATGATATACCAACTAGATGGCTAGGGGTCAATTTTGATCAACGCTTTCTCATTGGGGATACGTTCACCAATGATTTTAGTCGTTTTTATTGGGAATGGAATGGCTAACAGCGGTACACCAGGGGTACAGGGTGACCCAGAGCCAGGTGAACGATGCTTCGTACTGGTTAGTCCGGTTGGTCCTGGTTGAACGGTCGGTCCTACAGATGGTGAAACTACGAAGGGTGTGTCCTGGAGTTCGTTTTGGGGATTGCTTGGTCCTGTGGGTTGAGAATGACTTACGGTGGAAGTCTCGTTGGAATTGGTGAAGGATGGTTCGTCCTAAATGGTGGTTTCTCAAAATAGGGGACTCTCAAAAATGGACGGTTTTTCACTATATATGATCCAGGTTCGTTCAGTCCCCCCCTCTTCACCCCCCCTCTGTGGTGTGGTGGTGGTGAAGTGCCATAGTCATGGTCCCCCCCTCCCCCGTGGTGTGGTGGTGGGGTGCGGGGTGGGGGAGGTAGTGTGGGGGAAGTAGTATGCAAGTAGTGTCTATATACCATGGATCAGCCATGATCAACCATGGATCAACCATGGATCAACCATGGATCAAACATGATCAACCACGACCAACCATGGATCAACCATGGATCAACCATGATTCACCATGATCAACCGTGATCAACCATGATCAGCTATGGATCAGCCATGGATCAACCATGATCAGCCATGATCAACCATGATCAGGCATGATCAGCCATGGATCAACCATGGATCAACCATGATCAACCATGATCAACCTTTAACAACCATGATCAAACATGATCAGCCATGGATCAACCATGAACAACCATGAAGCAACCGTGATCAACCATGAGCAACCATGATCAACCATAGATCAACCATGATCAACCATGATTACCTTTAACAACCATGATCAAACATGATCAGCCATGGATCAACCATGGATCAACCATGATCAACCATGATCAACCACTAAGAGCTATGATCAACTGTTCTCAGGCGCCGTGTTTTCCGATTTTAGGGATGGGGCGTCTGACTGTGGTGACCCTCAGCTATTGCCTTATCACAAGGCTGTCATCATCCTATCGGCTGTCGGCTCTTCTGGGGTGGTACCTCATGGTACCTCCTCAGGTACCCCCTAGTGTTGAATGGGTGAACATATCCGCCAAGCAGTTAATGTCTTCAACCATACCTGCTGATTGCCCTGGCCATCTTCACTACAGCGGGTAGTTACCAAGAACATAGAACATATTGACCCCCGTTGCAAGTAAACTAAGCCATTGAAACAACAATCCTTGGACCCTGGTGGTTACCCCTGCTACTTACTCTGGCTACCGAACCATTCCCTGATGATCATCCCACAACCATGGGGATTGTAACTACCCTAGGGTGATAAATGGTTGAACTAATTAGCGTATGAGTTTAGCAACTACTTATGAACTTTGTAACTACCTATAAACTAAGTAACTACCTACCAGCTTAACAACTACCTAAAAACCGTTTTTACATCATCTATAAATAGTTTAGAACCAAACATGGCAGCACGTTCACCACTGGCCGTGGGATCATCCAGCCTGATGATGTCCACCAAGGCCAGACATTGATGAAGGTAGCGGCCGATGAGCGGCAATGGACGGTGACTGTGGTGAAAAACGGTTGCAGGATGGTTGATTCATGTTGATTGACCAGTAAGTAGTGGTTAAGTAATGGTCAAGTGGTGGTTGAGAAGTTGTTGAGTAAGCAAGTGAGTGAGTGCTTGAGTGAGCAAGTAAGTGATGCTACATGAATGGCTCATGAATGGTTAACTATTGATTGATTAGTGGTTAATACATGTTGATAGTGGCCAATGGACGATTAATGACTATGTTCAACTATGATCAATGGTCATTTAATGTTGGTGAATTCATCGTTCATTGATGATTAATTAGTGATTAAGTGCTGGTCAAAAATGGTCATGATTCATGATTCTCATTGAAGGTACATTGGTGCATGGCTGTCAAAAAACACCCAAAGTAGCTGGTGGTTAGGAGAGAGCGATGAGCTGCGCGAGGGGTATATCGCTTATACCCTTTTAAAGGGGAGCATCCGCGCAGGAGCTACCTGAGGTGGCTGCTACCCAAATGGTAGCGAATGGTACCAAGTTGCTTGTTATTTAGCATAGCATCTACGATAAACAGTGAGCATTTGGTGGTTAGGAGAACCACATGGTAGCAGCTATCAGGATTTTTTACAATTCTCGATGCGACTCCATGAGCTGATGCTTTGCTGTAATCACACTGTCTGAAATTTGGTCAATCATGGATTGAGAATGCCTACTTATGATGCTCACTTGTAATGGTTGATTATTGACTATGCATAATCAGGTTGATAATGGTTGATGATGATAAATTAGTGCGCAACGATGGTTAGTCACTGGTTAGTTGATCTTTACTGGTGAATTGATGGTTATTAATCGGGCTAGAAGCATCTCCATGCACGTCTCCAGATCAGTTTCCATGGCATACCGGCAATGTCAAGGTATAGGGAGCCAGGCATATCAGAACGCTTGCGATGATTCATGTTTTGTCCGTTGATGGCAATGTTGAAGTGCAGTATCTCTCGGATCGTTCGAGGTGAACACAAGAGGTTCGCAACAAGCTGAAGTAGCTATGTCGGTCATGTACATAACGAGCGCACTTCACAGCAGAACGAGCTGAAGTAGCTATCCGGATGTATATTTTTTTGGGGCACGAGAGGTACTTCTAGCACAGCATTTTCTATCAACGTTGACCAGTCTGAATCACCCATAAACCACTGCTAATCCAAGCAACGATATCTCAACCATTCATGAAGTCATCTCTGGGCCATCGTGAAGCACCGCTTAGCCAACAACCAGTGATTGACTAGAAGTTAACCATCACCATGAGTTAAGCAACCAAGAAGGGTTGCGCAAAAAATAGGAACTGGTGGTTTGATACTTGATGAACGTCAATTTAAGCACTGAATGTGTAACTAAAATATTATTGGTCAGCCAATGTTAACCAACTATCATTCACAATCAACTATTAGTTAATCAACCATAAAACCATTGGTCAACCATCAATCAACCAACTAGATCGGTGTTAATCAAGCACTAACCACTTGTTAGCCACTAAGAGAAACCAATCATTATAGTTGGTATATCCCCTATGATCGGTTATGATCCCCTTCTTAATGCCCACGGTTCACCATTTACAACCACTAGTCCACCCCTTATCAACCATCATATGGGTGCTAATCAAGCCCTAACCACTAGTTAATCACTAGTCAACCACTAGTCAACCATTAATCACTAGTTAAGCTACCACTAATGTTAATTGACTAGTGAGCCATTAATTAGTCAACCACTAATCAACTAATCACTAGTTAAGCATAAATCACTAGTTAACCACTTGCGACCCACTCTGATTCACTGGCTTCACGTCAGGCCCCGAAGACGAGGAGAACCCGCAGAGCAGTGCGCGTTTGGGCTCCGCATCGCCCACGGGTTCGGAGGAGCTCGGCGCTGGGGCCCTCCGTGCTGGGCTTGGGTGGGGAATGGTTGGATGTGGATCCCCATGGATCAGTTTACCAACTATTTATGGTTGATAATTGGCTATGGGTCAAATTTACTTACCAATAATGGGGGATAATAACTAACCATTTGATAGGGAAACAAGGGTTAATGATAGGGGAACCAGGGGTACAGTGTTTTGACCCACAGCCAACTATTTATGGTTGAGAATTGGGGATAGTAATGGATAGTTGGTCAACTGAAATGGATTGATTGAAATTGGTATATCCCCTATAACTGCTTGGGATAGGAATTAATGGATAGTAACCATCAATTATACGGGATATACCAATTATGTGATGTTTTCTCAAGTCATGGAGGACCCCCATTCGGTATGGTTGATGTACTGCTGTAAGTGCTTAATAAACTGGATGATAACCGGGGGTTCCCTCACATTTACCATGGTTATACCCCCAGCAACTGGAGTTATAGGAGCTAGTTCACCTACCTCATGGGGTCATTTGCCATGTGAAGGAGTGCAAAGGAGTCCAAAAGGGGAGATGAAAATGTAGCCCAGAATCAACAAATGGGAACAGCAGATTGTGATGCATCCGACATCCGCAAACACCAATCAAGAAAACCTGCCCAGAAAGTGTTATAGGCACAAACCAAGTGGCATGTGTATGTAGAAAAAGTCTTATTATTGCCCATGGAGGGTATGTTTGCAGTCGTGCCAACAGTGTCAGATGGTTGTCGCAAAAGATCAAGAAGTCCTTGCAAAGATCTACTGATATGGAAATGAACTTTGAGGCCAGGAAAGCAAACCATCGCCACAGATGTATTTTTCTGGCTTTGCCACAGAATCTCACACATCCATCACATTCCATCACCCTACCGGCAATGGCTTCTTCTGCGGCTCCAATCGATTTTGCATCGGGCGATTACTACACAATGCTGGGCGTCGCGCGCAAGGCGTCAGAGGCCGACATTGTGAAAGCCTATCGAACGCTGGCGTTGAAGTACCACCCAGACAAGACTGGGGGAAAGGATGAAATTTTCAAGTGCATCTCCGAAGCATGCTCCGTGCTGCGGGATCCCGAGCAGCGAGCCGAGTACGACTTCACGAGCGGCGCAGGACGCTGTCGAGATCAGGTTACGGTGGTTGAGGAGTCCTTCAGACTGCAGCGCAACATCCGCCTCCCCTCGAGGCCAGCAAATGTGCCAAGGGAGGGCCGGAAGTTGACACGGAACCAGAGGAGAGTCATGAAGGCCAGAGCTTCCGAGGCCAAGGACTGCCCCGCCTCTGCGATGGAGGCAGAGAGCACAGCGGAGGTAGCCGAGGGACCACAAAGATCATCTCAAGACGAGGCCGAAGAGGAATTAGACTCTGAAAGAGCAAGGCCCATTTCGAGTAGCCTTTTTTCGCACTTCTTTTCACATTTCTTTTGTGAAGTGCATGTGATTTGAGAGCTTGCTTTGACGATGTTGCACACAGAGAGGGAAAGAAAAAACATTCAAACCAATCGGACATTGTCTAGCATTATTCACCTTCACTTGCTTGTCCCGGTTTGGATTTTGTTTTGAAAGTTTTTGCACCAGCATTAGCTCGGCAACTGACTGGAGATGCAGGCGGGAGAGAGAAGAGGCTGAACTTCAGGATCAAAAGGCTCCGGAAAGTGGCGAGGCCGCTGCCCCGCACTTCATTTTCTCCGGCTGACACAGCAAGCACACAGGCACAAACACACACACACATCAACTCTATTCAACTCTGTGAGTTCAAAAAAAATCCGGCAGTCCTGCGACGCTTGTGACATCTTGCATCCATCTATATCCATCTTAATCATTTTACGTCCAAGTTGCGAGGATACATGTCAAACGGTAGAATGTCATTCTGTCTTGAAAAGATCAAATCAATGCGTTGATTGGAGTTTGACGCGGCTACTTTATTGGAATGATAATTATCCCCTTCAGTACTTGAAGGTATTACCCTCCCAACGCCAGACTTTCGGAATTTTGGATGCTAAGTCACAGTGTTTGGAGCAGTGTCAAACATTTCCGGGAAACCTATGGAAATCCATGGGGGCTACTAGAATGGCTAGTAATCCAAACATGAACGTGAAATAACTAAGATAGTCATCATAGCTCGCATTCAAAACATCAAACATGTAAAGCAAATGAAACAACCTTTTTTGATGATTCTCAAGGAAGGCAACCAAATGTGAAAAAACATGTGCGTGGCTTAAGTATAGGCGCATCTAGCTACAGAACGCTTAGGGAGAGCTCCTGAATGGTGGCTGGGTATAGGGATATATTTACATTTATATTTCTTTATATGTATATAATGTATTATATACATATAAAAAAAGGTATTTACATATACATATATCCAGCTGCATCGCCATTTAAGGATTCTTTGGTCCATGGTTTGTTGTTATTAATGGTCCTTTGTGAAGTCTTTTCTGTCGGTCTGTTTGTCACGATCTGTGCTTTGTTGCTGTTGGTGGTTCTTTGTGCGCAAAGGTTATGGGCTTAACTATCTACAAGATCTTTGGACATAGGTATATTTGACTACAAAATGGCTGGACAGAACCATGTAACGATGACTAGGTATGCGTATATCTAGCTACGAAATGTTTTGGCAGAGGCATTTAACAATCCCTCAGGATAGGCATATGTAGCTACAAAATGTCTAGATATAGCCGGGGAATCATGCCTAGGTATAGGCTCATCTAGCTACAGAACGCTTAGGCAGGGCTACTGAGTGGTGTCTAGGTATGGGGATATCTAGGTGCAGGTACAGCTGGCTATCTACAAAGTCTTCATCTACAAAATCTCTTGGCAGACAATATTAATTGATGGTATGGGCATATCCAGCTACATCATGTCTAGGCAGAGCCATTTATGAATTTTTTGGTCCGTGGTGTGCTGCTGTTGGTGGTTCTTTGTGAAGCTTTCGTTGCCAGTTTGTTTGTCGCGGTCTGTGCTTTGTTGCCGTTCAGGTCCGCTCTCCTGGCTGATGTCTACGCTGATGTCTAACTACCAAACGGTGCGGCAGTTTATTTTAATGATGCCACAGCAGTTGAATGATACCTAGGTAAATGCATATCTAGTTACAAAATGGTTAGACAACGCCATTTTAGCATGCCTAGGCCTAGGTATAGGTATATTTATTTAAGGACAAAGTGGCTAGGCAGTATGGTCGTGACTAGATACAAAATCTCTAGGCAAAGCCATGTAGTGATGCCAAACTATAAACGTATCTGGCTGCAAAATGCTTAGGTAGAACAATTTAATCACTCTTAGGCGCAGGTACTTATCTTTTGGCTGCAACATGTCTAGGCAGAGCCGTTTAATGATGCCTAGGTGAGAATAGCTCGCTACGACATGTCTACCAAAAGCGTCTCACATCATGATCAGCTTGACAATCCTCTACCAAGAGTGTCTCGCTAAGAGTGCCATCTAAGAGTGTCACTCCAAGAATGTCTTACTAAGAGTATCCTACTAAGACTGTGGCTCCAAGAGTATCTTACCAAGCGTGTCTTACCAGGAGCGTTACCCAAACAGTGTCAGTCCAAACATGTTACAGAAAACGTGTCTTACCAAGAGCGCCGCACTAAAGTGTCACAGAATGAGTTTTTATCAGGAGTGTCATAGACAGAGGGGTGTTGCCAACAGTGTCACAGAAAGAGGAACTGGCTTTCGTTCCCTCCTTCTCAGGTTTCAAGACACAAAGCATAGAAAAGACACTTGCTAACACTGTGTGGAGCGACAGGAGGCCTTGAGGAGCGATACTTCTGAAATTGATGACAGCATCAGTACCATGTTTTGACCGTACATATTGGGAAGATGAAATCCTAATGACAGACAGTATTTGTACATACCTGTGTACATACCTGAATCCGCACCAATTGTGGGATGACATTGAGCAGAACGTCACAGCTTCTAACAAGCCTAGCATCTTCGATTTGAGGGCGCTTGTAAACATCTGCTATCGTGACAGTATCGAGCAACATCTGGCGAGCTGTCCACAAGCGCGTGCCTACCTGTGCTCCCGGCCCCTTTCTGTGTGCCTATTTGTAGCTCTCGGCGCCATGCTTAATTGAACACTTCGCTATTTTAAAATATCAGTTGTGTGCAAACACAAGTTCTTTGGAAACAAGTTGCAGAATGGCTGCAAAGCAAACTTTATGTAAACATCACTCGCGTGAAAGCATTGTAGTGTCCACGTTTTGTGGTGTAATAGTTTAGCTGTGTAAACGCTTGCTTGTGTAGAACAACTTCAGCGGAAACACTTTGCTATACCAAGCATTTGCTGTGTAAGTACGAGCGTTGCTGTGCAAGAGTTTTGTTGTGAAAAGATAAAGCAGACTTGCGCAAAAGTCAGCAAATTCATATGTAGCAATCATTACTTAGCAAAACACTTCCAGGAAGATATCGAAACGCACTAGTGCAAGCACATGTAAGCACCATTGCAACATTTGGTGTTGCATTTTCTTTTATAAAAAACATTGCTGTGTGCCGAGCCGAAAAAGAAGACAAGCGGAGAAGGAGAGGACGAATAGCGCAACAGAAATAATTATAACACGTTTGATACGAGAGAAGAAAAAGCAGCAGATGGACAAAAAGAAGGAGAAAGAGAAGACAAGGAGACAGAGGAGAAGAAAAGATAGCAGTATGAAGAAGGAGGAGAAGGAGGATTGTGGGGAAACGGAAATTCGCAGAAATCACATCTCAATCCCAAGATCGAATCGTATAAATCCAACCCAGTTAGCCGAAAACACATCATCTTCACTTGGCCTAGGGATGCCTAGGGTTTAGTGATCAGGTGGAGGCTTCTCTCGAAGAAGGCCGTCGGCATGTGGCACCTTTGGCGACCACTCTCAGCTGCTTGGAGGATCAGCCGGTTCAGGGTCAGGGCTACTTGATATCAAGGTATCATTGGACTATTGAATTCTGCTCCAAATTTTCCCAATATTTTCGAAATACAGCATTCATATATGATAACGCACATATATAAATATGTATATATATATATTATATCATATATCTTTTTTAATATATACATATTGAAAGCTAGTCCAAACTTTGGCTACTTGCAACTAGATAGCCTGTGGATCATGGATGATATCATTCTGTTTGCTTTAGCTGGGACATTGACAGTGGCAGACAAAGGCTCGGGGCCCACAGCTGAGCCTGCCATTGTGGAGATTGATGACTTTGTTGCACCCAGTCCCGAGGAGCGGTTGGTGAAATCAGCACGGCAGCAGTAGGCATTTCTCAGCACTTTCAGTGAGGATTTTCCAAACTTGCAGAATCTATAGAATTCAGATGAGCAGCAGCGTTCAAAAGTCACAGAATTGATTTTATACAAAAGTTAATTAATATATGTGACCCTGCGAAAGTAAAACCCCCGCGAGCGGAAACTCCGCGAAAGCTCCGCGATAGAACTTGTCAGAGTCCCAGCTGCAAAAGCTCCGCGAAAGTTTTTTCAAAGGCTTTGGAAACGAGTCTTGCTAGAAAGGAACCATTTTTGTCACTTTCCATGACCCACAGCCAGAAACTCTGGCGAGAAATTCGAGAAAGCGCCGCGAAAGCTCGGCGAAAGCAAAGGTCTCCCTGGCAGCTTCCCCAGCCCATCCAGTCCTAAACCAAGAGGTTCCTCCATCAGCTTGTTTGACTGGAAGAAATGCTGCTCCCACCGTGGCCAAGAATGCTTTGCAGACGAGAGTTCCGCGAAAGTGAAAAACATAAAAAATGCTCCGCGAAGGTAAAAACTGTGGTCGCGTAAGCAGCGCGAAAGGCGTGGCGAAAGCCAGCCGAATTATAACACTTTCACTCAGAGTTTTGACGCCGCCTGCCCACATGTTAGCACCATTTGAAAAGCACTTCCTTTCTGAGCGCGCGTCACTGATAGTCAGCACATCTATGTCGACCCTGTCAGAAAAGATTGCCGTCCTAATTACCATGGTAGAAACACCGGTGGACTATGAGGAAATTACTTAAACAAATAATTAGTTGCCTGGTCATCTTGGTCATCTATGTTGTGGATTGTTGTGGTGTTTTCTGGTTTCTGACTGTCCCACAAGAGTCTCCTGCAAGAGTGTCCCACAAAAGTGTCACACTGGAGTGTCAGACAGCAGTGTCGCACGGAAGTGTGCCACAATACTGTCCCACGAGAGTGCCGCAGAAGAGTGTCACAGCATAACCCTGGCTGCACATCCCAATACTCGCAAAACGGCGAAAGTACTATCTGTAGGTCGTTCTGGATCGCCCAACCCAATTCCTTCGCTCTCCAGGAGGTGGAGCAGGCGGTGCATTTGGAGATGTTCGCGGAGCTGCCCCTCTCTCAAGCGGCGGACATCATGGAGGAGCCATGGTGGCGGTGGCTGGCACGAGAGTGCTGCTGCTGCCGAAAGTGAACTGCCCCATCCGAGCCGAATTTGTCTTCGCTCGAGATGAGCCGATGACTGCATGGCCGGTGAATTCAAACAGCTGTGACTTGCCTTCAGCTCAATGCAGCTGAGGGCTTCCTGGGATCCCCTTCGCTTCTGGTGCCGCGAGGGTGATTCTTGAAGCCGTACCTGGAAGCCTACGTCAAGGTGATCTTTTTTTGGTCTGGCTTTAGGCCTGTGGAGTTCAAAGTGGTGGGCGTTGATCCCGGTGAGTTCGTGAATGTGGCCCCAGACACTGTGATCCATTGTGAGGGTGAGCCTGTGAAGCGAGATGAGGAACGATCGTTCCTCATCTCGCTTTACAGGCTCACCCTCACAATGACATCGGTGAAGGCCATGGGACAAAGGAGATGAAGAGCTGTCGATGAAGCCTTTCGTCAGCCTTTCAAGACGGGAGTGAAGCCTCGAGGTGTCCTCTACGGCCAGACTTTGCACGTGCCAATGAGATCGGTGCCTTTTTCTTCAACGGTCCAGAGATGAGCAAAAATTGCAGGTGAAGCAGAGTCCAATTTGCAAAAGGTCTTAGAAGTCTTCTAAGACCCTTTGCAAATTGGACTCTGCTTCACCTGCCATGAGAAGAATTCGCAAAAAGCAGAGTCTCATCTTATCATTTTCATTGATGAGATCGCCTTCTTCTTCATTGCGCCAGACAAAACTACTTCGAGAAAAAGAGTGGTGTCCCAGCTGTTGGCCTTGACCGCATCAAAGGTCGTGGGCAAGTGGAGGTGCAGCCACCAAGCGTCCAAATTCCATTGATGCCTTGCGTCGTTTTGGTCGCTTTGATCGTGGACATTGGAGTCCCTGATGACAACGGCAGGTTGGAGATCCTGCGAATCCACACCAAGAACATGAAGTTGGTTACGGATGTGAAGCGTTATATTAATTTGTAGTTGGTCATACCATACTATGGATCATGATATGGTTAAGCCTTCAAGAAAAGCCTATTAATCATACAATTAATCATACTATCAACTGTTCACCGTACTATCAATCATCCTAGTTTTTTTACACACATCTAAAAAACAAATCTAAAAAACCTGATGAACATCATCCTATCAATCATGTAAACCATCCCATTTATTCACCAAACCATTCATTAACCAATCCATTTATTCACCCCTGGTTCCCTATGAAATGAAATGGGAATATTTCATAGGAAATGAAATATGGTTAATTGTTTGACATTATTTCATTTATTTCATTTATTTCATTTATTTCAACTGGTTTTATTTCATTAACCAGCAAGTTTTCCCCATGAAGTATGGTTAATATTCAGCCTTACTCGTTGGTCATTCACCATCCAAGTCCCGCTTCAGGACTTTGATATGGCCCAGTTGTTGCGGACTCCGGGGCCATCACCGAGCCCGCAGACGCCCCGGTCGCCGAAAGCCAAGGCCGGGGGCCAACCGGGTCCTGCGCTGATGGGTCACCGCCCAGGTAGAACTGGTGACATTCACGAGGTTTTTTTTGGATTTGTGGGAATTTTTTTACGGATCATAGTGATTTATAGGGGTTTTATACTGATTTTAGAATGATTTTGTGATGATTCATAGTGATTTTAGAGTGATTTCATAGCGATTTATAGTGGATAGTTCACCAATACCGCCATAGTGATGAATCACCATAGGTCTAGTTTTTTGTGATGTGTACAGATATTTGCAGTTTCTGCTCGATCTTTACTGCGTTTTGGGATGGATTCATCATATATCGACCGAAATGATTGGAGTATTGACAAGGGATCTAAAAGCCATCCAGCAGGTTGTGCTTCAGCTGTGAGCAACCGAACAAATCAACGATTAGACCATGTATCAACCACATGACCGTCAGTAGGTTTTACAACAAGCTATTCTGGCTCTTGCCTCCAGATCCATGTACACTCAGCTATACCAATGGGAAGCTCCTTAAGGCCCAACGTGGCAGTCCAATTGGGTGTTTCTCAAGTCATAAGGGACCCCCAAAATCATCCAATGGTATCCATTTAAAGTAATAAACCATCATTTTTTGGGGAAACACCATTTGGTCAAATAGTAACCATTTGTTCAAAACCCACCCAGATTCGTGGGATAGATCACCCGTTAGCTGGTCAAATGGTGCAACAAATGGATGTGCCATTGATAGGCATCATCAACCAATATTATTGCTCATTATCTCGTATTATTCTTAACTTACTTAACCCTTCTAGACCATTCTTGATCATCATTTCTTGGCCATTGATCAGTATCAAACATCATGATTACCATGAACCATGCCCTGGCCATCCCAGAAAACCCACCATTGTGATCATGGGTGGATCCGCTATTATGCACCTTTGCCTGATTCGCAAACCGTGAATTGATCACTGAGAAAGCTGTTTAAAAACCACTTAATGAACCATTTATCAACCATTTGCAACCACCGAATCAACCATTTATGAACCGTTATCAGCTATTCAATCAACCATTATCAGCTATTCAATCAACCATTTCTTAACTTGAAAACAAATTTGTTATTAGTCCATTAAACCACTCTTCACCATCATTATTTACCCCCGATTAAACCATCTATTAACCATCTTTAAAAAACAACCACTGAGTATTATCCCCCACTATTATCACCATTAATAACCACTATGAGTCATACAAACCATGCTCATCAACATTAACAAAACATCATAAAACATTAATATCATCAACATTGATATCATCAACATTAATATCACCAACATTAGTAAACCCTCATAAACCACTATTAACCCTTACAAAGCACTCAGTCATATAATGGGATATAATCTCACATAACCTTCATTAATTATGGGTCAACTATTACGCTTAGCCCTTATAACCATCTATTAGCGATTAACTAATCAGAACCACTATAAGGTATAACCGCTATGTGAAGTCAATAACCATTACGTGAAGAACCACGTTGGTATAAGAACCAGTATATTATAAATGAACATTAATCACTAATATCATCCACATTAACAACCACTATGAGTCATATAAAACCATGAATCAACATCAACATTAATAAGCCCATATGAACCATTGATAAACATTTATAGGACATTAATAAACATTAGTATCATCAACTATATCATCAACCAAAATCATCAACTAATATCATCAACTAAAATCCAACATTAATATCATTATCAGTTCATATATATATGCAAACCATGAACATCAGCATTAATAACCTCATTGGTTATAAGAATATCAACATCAATAAACATGATCAAACATTGATATCATCATTATTTATATCATCAACATTGATAACCATTACGCGTCATATCAACCATCAACATCAACATTTATAACCATCTATGGATCATCGATTAACCACTAAAAGGTACATCCACTATGTGAAGTGAATAAACCACTGCGTTAATAACCTCATTGACAACACATCTATCAACATTAATATCATCAACATTAGTAAACCCTCATAAACCATCATCATCAACATCAATAAACCCATATGAACCATTAATAAACCATCAACATTGATAAACCCTTAGCCCTCACCATGGTTCTCATCCCCTCACCCTCGCCTCATGGTCTCGCCGCCCCAGGGCTTGGACCGTGCCCGACATGAGGAGCCGAGCTGCGCCTTCGGAGGGCTCGTCTTGGAGGAGGGTCAAGAGCTTCGTGGATGAACAAAGAACACCCCTGGAAAAACCATGGAAAAACCATGGAAAACCCACGGAAAAACCATGGAAAAACATGGAAACAACTCATGAACCAAACCGTAGAAAACCTCCCCATAAAAATGATAGAAAACTCCATGGACAAAGCATGGAAAAATCGTGGAACAACCACGGAAAACTCAATAAAATAACGAATAAAATCAAAGGAACAACTATGGAAAACCATGGAAAATAAAGCGTAGAATATGAATGTAACCAATGAACCGTAAATTCATAGAAACATACATGGTAAAAAAATGGAACAATCATATTTATTCTGGAAAACCAGAGAACAAAAATAGAAAAACCAATAAACATGTTGTGATCGGATTGCCAATGTCAGTCACCCAACTATTGGTACTGCCGTTTGTTGCACCACGAGCCAATGACTGATAGGTATATAAAAACGTATATCTAGTAGTAATTTGATGCTATTAGTGATCCCATTTCCAGTACAAACATAATATACAAAGATTGGTTCCACTGGGTTGATGAATAGGAAAAATCTACCTTGGAAACCCTTGATTTACTCAACAATCATAGGGGTTTCCTACAGGTTTCCTATAGGTTTTTGCATGGTTTCCTATGCTTTCTCATGGTTTTTGTATGGTTTCTTAGGGTTTCAACCACCAATTATCGGGGTTTCCCATAGATTTCCTTTAGATTTTCCCATCCACCAGCCTTCGGATTTCCTATGATTTACCCTATTTTCATGATTTTCCCTATGACTTCCTATGATTTCCCTATGATTTCCTATGATTTCCCTATGATTTCCTGGGCTCGGATCAGTGTGGTTCCAAGCCTCGCCTACCAGGCGATCGCCTCACCATCGGGCTCTTCCCGCAGGGCTGCTGAGGTGCCAGCTGGGCAGCACCAGTCGTAGCTCACCATGGGAGCCCTGGAAGGTCGGTGAGCTGAACAGCTCTATGGGAAGGTAGGTGAACTGACCCTGGAAGCTAGTCACTGGTTGGTGAACTACTAGCTAGTGATTCTCAGGGAGCTAAGGAGCCAGGGGTATCCCTAAATCCCTTTAAAGGGGGAGCTAAAGAGCTACAGGGAGTGGTGACACCAGATGGTAGACCAACACCTCTAATATTAGTTAATCAGGGTTAGATCATAACTTCCTGGTTCAACCCTGGCGAGTTATTATCTAAGCCTGGTGAACTAACACCTCTAAGGTTGGTACCACTCACTCGGAGAGCTGGGAGGTAATAAGCATGGCAAATGAAGTGTAGATGGGTGTTTCTCAAGTTATTGGGGATCCCCCAAATCATCCGGTAACCATTTAGAGTGATAGACCAACGATTTTTGGGGTTCCCAACTTTAAGACTTTGACAGATAGTAACAAACCTGGTAAATAACCTTGCAAGGTAGATGATAAGCCTATAACCATGGTTATCAACCCTACAAAGTAGGTGAACGAACTCCGATAACTCCATGGTTAGTTACCAGTTACAATCTCAGTGGATGCGCATCCATCGTAATTTTCCTTCTTTGAGGTTGGCAACCCCCAGTTAGCATGGTGAATGTCACATAACTTGCGAGCTGCGGGGATGCGCATCCCAGTAGCAAGTGCTGGTCATTATCATTGTTTGTTATTTATCAGTGATTATTTTATGAATAAATCGTTAATAATAATGGTTATAAATCAGTGTTAATTATTAATCAGTGTTATTTTACTAATTAATAAGTGTTAGTAAGCATGGTCATTATTATTGTTCAATTTTTTTCCGCTGATGGATCATTGTTTTAAATCATGACTGATGATTTTGCCATTGTTCATTATCCTCAATCAGTATCATGATTCATTGAAAATGATCAATTGCATTGGGGCATCATCACATTGATCCTTGCAAAGTCATCGGGTGTATTGTCATTGTTTATCATTATCATACTTAATGAATAAACACGGCACAACCAAGATTCTACGCCATGATTGACCTTTCAACCGCCATTCCTGGCACTGCCGTTGCAGAGGAGAGGGGACCCAACGAGGTATCCCCAGTGGTCGGTTACCGTGGTGAACCTGGAGGGTCTCCATGGTCCAACCTTCCAGCTGTTGCCATTGTTTAGACACCATGGCGAACTGGAGGGTCACCTCACCTTTTTACCGTGCTTCCTATCATGGTACTGTACAAAGTACTGGAAGGTGGACAACCTGGGTACTGCTAATGAACCCCAATGATTAACTAATGGTTCAACCTTAATGATGGTTAAAGTTGGTATATCATGGTATATCCCCCACTATTGTTACTTATTAGCTCCTATTCTTAACCACTATTGGTTGAACAATATTGACCCAGCTCGCCATATCAACCATTGCTTTCCCTCAATCCTTCATGATGGTTAAATGGCAGTGGGTCAAAATCCCGTACCCCTGGTTCCCCATCATTAACCATTGTTTTCCCTATAGTTTGTTGGTGAACTTATCCCCTATTAGTTGGTTAATTAATATTGACCCATTGCCAAATAGCCAAGCTCTATGGGATTTCTGGGGTGACGGGCCCCGGCGCCGCAGGTGCCCGGGAAGCGGAAGAGGCTTCGAAAGGCCGAGGCCACTGCGCTCCGTGCCCGAGCGGTGGAGCGGACGGTGAAGGGGCGATCGTGGATGGTGAATGGTGGATGAATGGGTGAAATAGGTTAGTTAAGTGTAGCAATTAGCTAATTAGCTTGATTTGATTGATTGATTTGATTCATCATCAACCATTTAATTAGGTATTTGACTGATCTCAATCGAATCGATTTGCGATTTGATTGATCTTAATTGATTTGATTGGCTTGATTGATTAGTGATGAACTGTCGGTGGAACTGACAGCTGATCACGGCTTTTGCCTTCATCCTGATCATGGTGAAGCTTGTTAATCATTGTGGAAATTAGGAATTTTCTGTTGTTTTCTTTCGTGGAATGACCATGAACTAACCAGAGACCAATTTTGATTTATCGTTTGTTATCAGCATTTTTTTGTTGTATTCTATCGTCATTCTTTGTGCATATCGTCTTTTTTGGCGAACATGGTCAGGGTAGTGAAATGTATATCAATGTATTCAGCTCTCGGTTTGTGTTGGTTGGCTTGCCCAGCAATCACTGACCATCATAGGGGAATATGCTCACAACAAGGATGATACGCCACATAGTCACAGAATTGGGGTGGTTGTTCATTTTTTAGAATGTTTGTCGGAAAGTTTGTCCCATGGTGTTTTTGTTTGATTTGTGCATGGTGTCCAACATTTGTGTTTGTTTCAGCTTCTGGGGCGATGTTCACCAAGACGAAATATGTTTGAAACAGACAGTCCAGGTCGTAATCAACGTCTCCAGCATGAACAAGCACCATCACCAGCCAAGCCTCAAGCCACATCAGGAGCTCATGACCCATGTCTGTTCAGGTCTCCTTGATCCCGCAGCCAGGCTCCCACTGAATCTCCGGCCCTGAGCGCATCGTCGGACCCAAAGCAGGTGCTGGCTATGGCCGCTGGAGGAACGACCCTCTGCTTGGTAAGTGGCTACTAGGCATGGTTATTAGGTGGGATGATCCTCTCAGTGGTAGATTCCACTGGGGGAAGTACAGCTACAGTTCTTAGATCTTGAGTGTTTTTGGGATTAGCTTCTGGATAGTTTCCAAAAATTGAAGTGTTGCATCCAGAAGCCACGAAGTCAATTGATGGCTAAGAGTGGTGAATAATGAGTGGTGAACCGTGGTTAATCATGCTAGTTGATCACGTTTCGCAGGAGTAGTTAACAGTCAACGGAGAATCATCAATAGTCAGCAAGGATCGGTTCATCAACGATCAGGAACATGGTCAATTCACGGTTAATTAGTGGTCAATTGAGGATTAATCAGCACCAACCATGTATGGGCTTGTCCATGGCACCCAGTGCGCATGTTACTCATCATGATCATGGAGGCTGGGATGGGCCATCCAAGTGGGTCACGGCTTGACTTCGACTGACCCTGGAGTTAACGAGCTTACGCTGGGGATTTCAAGATGTGGATCACCGGAGCCCCTGAAGGCATCCCAAAACGGAAAGATGTTCTGAATGGCTACCCTTTGGTGAAGAAAGTATGGAAAATCAAGGTATTTTTTGAGTGGGAAACCTCGGAAAGCAACAGATGGTGGATTTTGCAGGTGTTCAGAAATTTTCAGAAATGTTCCCTGATCCAATTTGAGTCATATGATTTTGGGTCAGTTCGCCCTGTAATGGAAGAAAACATCCCATCAATTAACCATGACTATTCGTTGATGAATCAATTTCAGTGTTGCCTGGTGATGATTCACCTATTGACCACTCTGAACCATCGTGATCAACTAAGCATGACTAATGACGGTTCTCAACCATCATGAATCATGAGCATGATTGGTCAGCTTGTTGAAATGTCCACTTGAACCAAAGGTATGCTGATGTGTGGTCATGACCCATGCTTATACCCCCTTATAATGGCTTGTTAAGCATTCCTTGGCCGTCCATTTGGTACTTATGTGCCCAAACAGCTCTCCAATTATTTAGCCACGATCATTACCATATTGAGCACACTTGTCAACATAAGCATCACCGAGCCAGAATCAGTGTCAATGAGTCAATGACCATCATCCATCAATGATCCATCAATTGACCACCTGACTCACCACCAATCAACCAGCATAAACCATCAATTATCCATCATAAACCATCAAGTAACCATCAATGAACCACCTCACTCCCACCAAAGCTTCTGAACTTCAGCCATTCGCCGCGGAAGGCACCCATTCTGAAGGACGATGCCAGCGCGGAATTCAGATGACTTGCCAGGCAAGCCTTTCGATGGTGCTCGTTCCAGCTCTGCTAGCTTAGCCAGTTTCTGGATGGATTTCAGCTACCACCTTAGCTTTTTAGGCTTTTTGGGATATGATTGATTTGTATTGATTTGCCATGTAGCCACTAAAAGTTAGACTTTTAGCAAGGGATCTAAAAGCCACCAAGGTTAATGGCCAGTTGGGTGCGAGCTCAAATTGGGTAGCCAGTTGGTCCCACCAAACAATGATCATTTTACGAATGGAAAGCATTGGTTGACTGGCGGTACCACCGGCTCATATCCAGTTCATCGTTGAGAATGATGGTTAATGGTGGTTAATGATGCCAGTTCATGATTGTTGAGGGTTAGCTGGTTATGCTAAGTAATTACTGGTTTAATGATGGCTTTTGACGATGATTCACGGCTGATGGCTACATAGCTACCATTTGATGATCTAGGTGATATAGGTGATGCTTCTTCACGCTTTCTTAGGAACTGGTGGCATTCACCATGGTTGTAAGTAAGCGTTAGTTCACTCACCTTGGAGTTTTTTTCTGCCATGGTTAGTTTCTGCATGATTTTTCGCACTTGTGGGAATTGATTTATCAGCAATATCATCCACTAAAGCCATTAAAGTTTTTTAGCAGGGGATAAACTGCCGCCACCAAGTTAGCAATTGTTGACCCTTTGGTAAACTAAGTCGTTTGCGCTAAAAATCAGCTGTTTTCAAGGGCCAACCAGCGATTTCTATGGTCGGATTATGTATGGAACATCATGGAACCAGGTTGCCAGAGAGTCATCGTGATGGATAATGATGGGTGGTCATGGTCACGACGCTCTGTAACACGGTCTTGGGCCACCAAGAGTGCCCTGACCGCCCAGTTGGTCAGTTGGTCAATGGAGAATCGAAAGGTTGCTGATGGTCCATCAATGGTTGGTTAGTAGAATTTTCGTGCAAATGGGTGTTTCTCAAAATATACCCTCCATAAACCACTTATCATCATCAACATTCATCAACCATTATTAACCATCATTTTAACCATTCATCAATGTTAAAATTTGTTTTTTTAACCTCCAATCATCCTTTATGAACTATTTGTAGTAGTGAACCACCCAGTTTTGGAGTTTTGACTTGAGATTCCATCCTGAAGCTCCTGGCAACCGGAACAAATTGTTGATTTAATACTATAAATGGTTAGTCTCAGAAGGTTTGGAGGGTCCCCTGTTTGGAGAAACCACCATATCAGAGGGAAATAGAGGGAGGCACTTTTTTGGGTCGCAACTAGAACTTGATTCCGGGACCTTCAATAGAACACCCATGGATCACCGAAGAAGGAATCGACTCTGCACTTGCCAGTGATCACCCGCAAAGATCACCGATGGACCATCGCAAGCTCGAAACATCAACAGGTGCAGCTGACCCATGGGAGATCTGAATAGCCAACCACTGGATTTATGTGATTTTCCATCAAATACAAGGGCCTATATAAGATGATTACGGATCTAACATTTACAGCCATCAGTTACCACCAACGATCCTTACGCATCTTTGTCATGTTCGTTACCACCGGTAAACACGAGCTGATCAACAATCATCGGCTGTCCAACTGAGTACTGATCAGCTGCCAGCAGTATCAACCATTTTTCCGCCATTATCCTTGGCCGAATCCCTAGCCAATGGTTAACTTGATGGTTAATAATGTTCACCATCATTGATTAACCATCTTGAATCCTTTCACCATCAGGTAACCACTCATAACCCATCAAGAAACCATCCATGACCAGTTATCAATGTAGCTGCCAGCAAACCAGGTGCCCGCCCTTGCAGGCTGCTGGCATATTCCGGCGCAGCATCGCTGCATCTTAGAGAGCGGCGCCAGTGAAAATCGTTTCGCGCGGCAGCATCTGGTTGCGGGTGAAGCGGGACTTAGCTCGTGGTACCTCCTGTGGGCATCTTCCGGGTTTCATATTGTTTGATCAACCAGGAGATACGACTGGTTGCGATCATAAAGTTGAAATGCCTTGGCTTTGCTAGGAAAAGTGAGTCATATCAGATCTCGAAATCCTGCGCAGGCCCGTTGTTTTCGAACTTTTGAAATGCAGAAACCCGAACCCCCAAAACCCTAAATCACTGCATATAGATGCGTATAGCTAGGTTTTTTTTTCATAACTTCGTTGAACAATGCCTACTTGATGGGAACACCCACATGCGTTTCCCAACTACCTTGCAATAATACACAATTACGTAGCAGCTTGTCCACTCTATTTATTCGATTCTCCAAATAATTGGAGGGTAAACAGCGAGCCAAATGTTCTTTTTTCAAAATAGGGGTACCCCCAAATCATCCATTTCATCAACCACATAAACCATATACAGAAATAAACCATCCATTTTTAGGGTAATCCTATTAAAAAAAACCACCAAACTGGGGTACACATATCATATCTTTGTGGAGACACGGGCAGCTGTAGCCGTATACCCTGCTTGGTTGGTAGTCGCTGCTGAACATAGCTAGGGTTGGTCGTACCTGTCAGGGTATACCTTGTAGTATCTTGTAGTCATGGCTGGGTCCACAACCAACCAAGAGCCAGGAAACCCCACCTTTGGGTCAGACTAGCTGGTGGTTCAGCCTATATTTCAATAAATCAATTCCAACCAGTAATCCTCACCAATCTTCACGAACGTTTCTACTTAGACAATACTGGCCATGAATCAACCACAAATCGCAAGCGGGGCAAGTTCAGGGCTAGCCATACCTATCACATGCAGGTGATTGAGCAGAGGCAGATGGTGATGGCCGAAGCAGATTGGTAGATCCATCTTAAGCTCCTGCGTGCGGGTGATTCTGGGTGATTTTTTCAGTGAAGAATGGTCAAGAATGAAATCAGGTGAAATCCGGTGATGAAGGCATGCGATGAAATCAGGTGATGACATCAGATGTCGATGGTTTCTCGGCATCCAGAAGTGACGCCGCGCCACCCTTGGCTCAAAAAATCAAGCCTCTTCTTTGAGCTTGAAAAAGTTCGAGGCATCCTGCGCATCCGATCGCATTCTTCTTGCCTTTTCAATGATGCTGAAGACCTTTGCATTGGCCTTTGTGGCACAGTTGGCTTCGGTGGCATCTCTGTCTCCAGGAGAAAATGCCTGCGAGTGGGATGGAGATTCGCACTTTGGTGAGGCTTGCTCAATCAAATAGTAAATAATGGTTGACAAATGGCTGACATGATGGCACATGAGATTACTTGCGGGTTTTCTCATGTCGCACATGGTGGTCAAGAATGTTTCATACTGGTTGACAATGGTTTATGAAATCTGATATTGGTTGGGAATGGTCATACGAGTGGATTGTAGCACTGATGGTGAATGATGGACAATGGTCATTCATGATCCACAATGCTACAAATATATGGTGTCTTCTCAAAATAGGGGTACCCCCAAATCATCCTTTTCAACCATTTGTAGCAATAAACCAACACAACCAACCATTTTATGGGGTTCCCCATTTTGAGAAACTACCATATAATGTTTCACTTTGTTTGATGATGGCTGTACGACTGATCCAATCATGTCACTAGTTACAGTAATGCCAACACAATTCAGCATGATTGAGCATCACTAACCGTCATTGGCCAGTTTTAATTATAAAACAATCAAGTCTATCCATGATTGACTGTCATTTATTATCATTGAGAATCGTTGAGCATGTTTCATCATCAATAGCCATTCAATATTAATGCCTGATATACATTTCTTGCTTATCATGGATTATCACCACCCAACATCAATCATCGTTGACAACCATAATGGATCATCATTAATTAACCATGAATGACAGTCATTAGTTATTATCTATTGTCACTCATCTATTGCATCACGCATCAGCATCTATCATTTGACCCAAAACTGCTTTTGCCACGTGGCAAGCTGCGGCAAATCCACCATCTTCTGACCATCATTAATTAACCATCAATCAAAATCAACCATTAAGCAACCATCAGCGACCAAGAAATTAATTCTTAGCCAACCATCATCAACTATCAATTAACCATCAACCAACCACTACCTAGCCATCATTTGGCGCATCACAACCCATGGTTGCCATCCAGGAGATTGTGCCTTTGTGGGTGTCTATGGTGACCAGGTGCCTACTCGCGGCTGCGAGGTTGGTGAGTGGTGGATTTGTTGCCAAGCTACCGGAGGGTACCCATTTGCTGATTGAGGGACTGCAGTCAACAGCAGTCAATGTGGTGGTTTCTCAACATAAGGAAGCCCCCAAACCATCTAATTGAAATCATTGATAGGAATTGACCATCAATAACGAGGGATGCTTACCAAATAATGGTTGGAATACAATGGTTGATGATGGGACACCAGGAATGCGGGGTTTTGACCCACAGCCGCATTGATAAATTGTCAACCTGCCCATTGCCAGTTGGCTAACACATGCTATCAATTAGGAGGTTTTTTCAATTGATGAATGGGCTATCAATTTATCATTGGTCGTGACCGACATGAATTGATTGATACTGATGATGATGCCCAATTTGCTTGGGGTTTTGAACGCTTTTAATTTCCCCCTATTTTTGGGATGGTGAATATGATTGAATATTCTTTTTCATAGCTATATAACCTAAACATAACCCCGAACCGAACCTAAATCTAACCCCTAACCGAACCTAAACCTAACCCCTAACCCAACCTAGCCTAACCACCGACCAGTAGTTAGCTAGTCAGTACAGATTGATCGAACCTCGCTTAGCAGCTGATCACTTGATGCGGCTGATGAACCCAGGGGGGATGGAGGTGTCCATGGTGTCATGGGTTGACACTGCTTATGGCGGCATTGCTGTCTGATTGTCGTGTCCCTTGGTTGATAAAGGTTGATAGATGGTTGATAGTAGGCAATGATGATAATGATGGTTTATAGTAGGTAATTCAATGTCATTCATGGTTGAGAATGGTCCATTAACGGTTGATAGCGGTGATTCATGGTTGATGCTAGTTCATTCATTGTTGACAATGCTTAATAGTTGGTTTACAGCAGATTTTCATACCTCTGTTGTTCGCGAAAGAACATCCAGATCTAGTTGCATACCCTGCTGTATGCCGACAACGTTGATGTTGTATTCTGATTACTAAGCTCCGTGATATCTTACTTAATATCATTCACTCATGGTGGTTTCTCAAAATAGGGTTCCCCAAAAATGATCAAAAATGGATGGTTTGTTACTCATTCATGGTTGCTATCAAATAATGAGATTGTATTGAACCACCACATCATCAATGATCGTTCTGAACAGTACCATCAATGTATTTCTCATGGACCACCATCAACCATCCTTAAGACTTCTCAATCATCGATTGTTACAAACCGTTATTATCCATCACATGATGGTGATTTCTTCGAATGTGGGCACCTGAAACTGGATGGTTTAGTTCACCACAAATGATACTAAAGGATGATTAAGTGATTATGGGGGTGCCCCTATGTGGAGAAACCCCACATGCACCCCCATTAATAGTCATTAGACGTCATTCAATGGTTTTACATAACCTTCCTTTTTCTCCCGCTAAAACAACGCTGGAAGCCAACCACAAGCGTCGATCCGCTTCGAAACCACCATGTTGACCCGGGTCAACCATAGGTCGACCATGGGTCAACCATAGGTCAAACCGTCAACCATAGGTCAACCCGGGTCAACCTTGGGTTTCCCATGTTGACCTGGGTCAACCACTGGTCAAGCCCACCCCGTTACCAGGATGACTTTGCTCTGGTGATGATGGAGGACGTGGATGGCGAGGTCCTGTACTTGACCGAGGAAACCCCGTCCAAGAACTTTGAGGTGGGCCCCAGGAGTCGGCTGCTGGTAGTGGCTCCATGAGTACAGCAAGGCCGATGAGCCAGCAAGGTTGAGCGCTACTATTAGTGGCTCATGATGATTAAATCTGTTTGATGGATTTTTCACGCAGCCGGATCATGGTTATGGTGAAACACTTAGAGTTCTACCAGCCGGTTGCAGGTTGAAGAGACCTGATCAAAATGAAGCAGTTGATGATGGTAGGCGGTTGCCAACAGAGGCAGTGGCTCATGATGAGTGATGGTTCATCATCTTAGATCCACCCGACTGGATGTGTAGCTGGGGTTGGTTCCCTGGGTTCAACCTTGTAATGACCCCTATCAGGTGGATGGATAAACCCTCACAATCATGGTTAGCAACAAGCGACTATTTGGGGATGCACATCTGAATAATAATCAATCGGCACAGATAATTACACTGAAAATTACTCAGATGTAAGAACCAATGTCAACTAACCACTTGCCATTTGCTAAGAAACCAATTGTACCAGCAGCAATCATTAGCAAGCATTAGCATAGCATCAGCTGCTGAAGTGTAGATTAGTAACTCAATCATTAACTACTACACCTGGTTAGTGTCGATCATGATCGCAGGACATTGGTAACTCTTTTGAAACAATTATCGACTTCCCTTGCAGATGTGGTGTAGATATGACAAAGAAATCAGATTGACTAACGACACTGGTAGCTGTTGTGAATTGCATTTAGCATCATTTGACACATGATTAGAACACTACATGATTGGGCATTATATGGTTTCCATGATGGTATTAACTTTGCCAACCTTTCTGGTAACCAGGATGGTAGGCATTCGATCATTACTAACTAATCAGAATCAGTCTAGATGTATGCAACCATTAGTAATTAGTCATATTGCCATTAGAAACCAGCACCGATCAATCATATACTTCCCATATACTAGCCGATAGTAGCCATTGCAATTTTTTATGGCAGCATACTAGCATACTGGACCCATTGATAGTTTCATCCGGATAAGTAACCACTACTAACGCCATCATGAATGATTATTGGTCACTCTGCAGCCTTTTTCGTAGTAAACAGTCCATTCACCACTGTAAATCCCCATGGGCCACACAAATTAATCATCAGATCAGGGTGAAATCACTCATCAGTTCAGTTCACCACATCATGCGCACCATCAGTTCACTCTCGAAATCACCATGAAAAAGTCGAGTCAGACCGTCAGATCACCACTTCAACCGCAGATCATCCAACTTTTCAGGGCGCCGCAGCGCCCAGCAGATCGCCGCCGTTGGGAAAACCGCCGTGGCGGCGCCAGGTCAGTCACTCGGTGACCGCCAAGGCCCGCGTGAGCAATGCCAAGCGCGGATCGGTGCCTCGGCGGTGCCGGGTTGGTGAAGGGTCGCAGCAGTGGTGGCACCAGTGGTGGCACCAGTGGTGATGGTCACCAGTGGTTAGTGGTGATGGGTAGTAGTGATGGTTAGTGGTGATGGTTATAGTATATAGTGATGAGTGATGGTTGAAAAGTGAATGTTTATTCTGATGGTTCAGAAGTGAATGGTTATGCTTAGTAAACTGATGGTTGCAGCTGATGCGCTCCATGGTTAGACGGTGGATGGTGAATCTAGGCTGATTATGTCATGATGATTGATGATGGGTAGTGGTGATGGGGGCGATTGGTTCACAATGGTACTGCTTGGTTAGATAACTTTGGTGGTTAGTGATGGTCAACTGATGGTTGACTGATGACTATATACTGGATGGTTGATGCTGAGTATGGATGGTCAACTGGTTAGATGATGTTTTATTTTTCTGGTTGCTGGTTTCAAACACTTTTTGTTTTTACTAATAATGTCTAACAAATGATTGGTTGACCAACAATTTTTCATAGGGGTGGTTCAACCACCAAGCAGCAGTCAACTGGCTATTCCAAGTGCGGAAGCTGATCATCCAATCCCATTACACTGCGAAGGTCTACGTTGGTTTCTAGGAGTGTAGTAACCTGGATGATCATGAATTGATGGTCATAATTTAATCATCCAGTTAATGATTGGCCATAGAATTTAATGATTGGCTCAAATAATGTAAATTATTGCCAATCAATGAGTGTTTCTGAGCTGATCAATTGATGGCCAATCATTAACTGTTGACGGTGATGGCCGGTGGTGACGCACTTGATGATTGTTGGTGCTTCAGGATGGTCACTTTAGGTGGCGAATTGATTGTGATTACAACTACTACAGTATATACGACTTCATTGTCAATGATTACTCGGTGGTCAATTGATAGCTATTTGACGATTAATTGATGATTAATTGATTAATTGACACTGTAGTGAGGATACCATCATGAACAGCAACCACCCGCTAGTTGTGGGTGATGCGCATCACCTCTGTTAGGCGCATCATCTTCGACCTGGTCCTCACATCATCAACTGGTTTCCCCGGGAAGACTCGAACAGAGCATGGGGGTTACCCATGGTTGAGCTGCCACCCAGTTCACTCATATGGATGCGCCTAGTAGGGGTGCCATGGCATCACATCTTGAATGATAGTAGGTGGGCACCCACCACGTAGTCATTTGATCATACAATTTTGCAGAAAACATTGTAATTGACCATCATCTATCATCATGTCAACATTTCATTGAGCATAATTGTACGGTTGGACAAACAGGATCGTTTATCCTGGCCAGCTACATTGTGCCATTTCACCATGTACCAGTCACTATGTACCGCTGATAGAAGTACGTAGTTAAGATTGAAGATAAGTACCATTGATGATTAACTTGGCCATAACTGGCCATGACTGGTCATAACTGGTCGAAACTGGCCAGAATTACCAACCATTGACATGGTCGTAACGGGTCATTACCAACCGATATGATGGGATTAATTACGTGTAGTAACCATGATTGGTAGTTGGTATCAATGGGTGCGATCAGCCATGATTCACCACGACTACGATTTCACAAGCTTATCATATCCTTGCAACTGATCATTGATTGCAACTGCGAAGAATCGTCACAATATAAGTAATTGTTGGTAGCCAGGGATCAACCATAAATTGTTCAAACATTGCCATCACTTTGGACATAGTCATCACTCAACCACCAATTAATCATTCATGAACTGTTAATTGTCAATCACTTGACCATCAATTTACTAATTGCTTAAGCATTTTCGCAACCCATCATTCAACCAATTAGTCAACTATTCACTATTGACTCAACACTAAGAACCATTCTCGATCATTTCAGTAGCGCTCAGACCAACAAGAATTCCTTCATGAACCATCAAGCAACCATCCTTTTCCCCTTATGCAACCCTTGGTGAACCCTTGGTGAAGCCTTGGTGAAGCCTTGGTGAAGCCATGGCACCTTCGCCTCACCACCGCAGGTGCTTCGTAAGGCCGACTTCGAGGTGGACCCTTCGTGCCGTGGCTGTGCTGGGGCCGTGATAGGTCCAGCAGATGAGTCACCACCAGTGATGCTGGATGGATGGTTGATGTGTGGTTGGTTGATGGTTGATGTGTGGTTGGTTGATGGTTGATGTGTGGCTGATTGATGTTTGATTGGTGGTTGGTTGATGGTTGATGAGTGGCTGTTTGATGGCTGATTGATGTTTGATTAACGGTTGATTGGTGGTTGATTGATGGTTGATCAGTGGCTGATTGATGGCTGGTTGATGTTTGATTAATGTTTGAATAATGGTTGATTGGTGGTTGATTGATGGTTGATGAGTGGTTGGTTGATGGCTGGGTGGTG
>VSDK01020111.1:30819-43620 GCA_009767595.1 Symbiodinium kawagutii | reverse complement strand
GGTGGCTGATTGATGTTTGATTAATGGTTGATTGGTGGTTGATTGATGGTTGATGAGTGGCTGTTTGATGGCTGTTTGATGTTTGATTAATGGTTGATTGGTGGTTGATTGATGGTTGATGAGTGGTTGGTTGATGGCTGATTGATGTTTGATTAATGTTTGATTAATGGTTGATTGGTGGTTGATGAGTGGCTGTTTGATGGCTGATTGATGTTTGATTAATGGTTGGTTGGTGGTTGGTTGATGGTTGATGAGTGGCTGTTTGATTGCTGATTGATGTTTGATTAATGGTTGATTGGTGGTTGGTTGGTGGTTGATGAGTGGCTGATTGATGGCTGATTGATGTTTGATTAATGGTTAATTTATGGTTGATTGGTGGTTGATTGATGGTTGATGAGTGGTTGGTTGATGGCTGTTTGATTTTTGAGTCATGGTTGATTGATGGATGGTTAATGGTTGTTTGATGGATGATAAATGGTTGATTGGTGGTTGATTGATGGTTGATTGATGGTTGTTAGCGGTTGTTCTGTATGAACAGTGTTCATAGCATCATTTTGTTTGAATTGATTCCATCAATTAGTGCGAGCAGTCTATCGCAATCGTGGACCATCAAATACCCACTTGCACGGACCTGGACAATACATGCATGTATCTGTGTTTTTATGCATGAATGTTTGTTCATGCTAGATTACACTTGTTGAGCCATGATTGGTGAGCTGGCTATGTTCATAAATGGTTCATGGTTAATGCCAGCCCTGGGTGAATCAACCGCATAGAAGGCATGCCCTCAAAGCCCTCAAAGCCTCGGTTTCCCCACCAAATAATTTACTTAGGGTTCATTAACCCTGGGTTAACATGAGCCCAAGAATCAATCTTGATACGTTATTCCCACATATGCCAAATGATGAAGCAGCTTCCCCATGCATCCATGCCGGACGATCACAACCAGCCTCAAGAAAGCATCTAGCCTACCAAGTTATGAGGCATCAATTTACCATCAACAAGTAGCCCTCAGTAACCCATGTTCTATTTGAAACGTCACGTTCAGCTTCACCAACTGAACTTGAAACAGCACATTCATTATTTTATGAACCAAAGCTGAAGCAACACCAGCTTAACCAGCGATCCTGATCCTTCACCAGCTCCGTGACTCGTTCTCCGAAGGTCTCAGCCCGTGATCCCCTGCCGACGTCTGAGGACCTTCGTGGCACCTTCGGGTCTCACCGTTTTCACGGGCAGCGAGAAGTTTCCCACTCCACTCTGCAGCATCAACTTGGAATCCCAGGGAGGTGCGCCGTGCTGCTGCGACCCGTGATGGCGATCCGAGCAGCTGGCGATCGTGGTTAGTAGCAACCATGATGGACCATGATGGTTAGTTGGTGGTTTCATTGACATTTTTCAATTTTCCCTAGGGATTACTAAAAATTTTACATGTTCCCTAATGATTATTTAACACACGGTTGGTTGGCTGATATTTCTCATTGGATTCGAAACCACCAATAGCAAGCTTCTAATGCTTAATGATATAATGATGGTTGAGAAGCGGATCAATGACGCTTAATAAAACAGATCAACTGCGGTTGATAGACCGATCAGGCATGGCTACATAATAGGTTGATTGGGTAATGATGGTTTTATAAGCCCCTGAATGATGGCTATCAAGCCCGTCAATGATGGTTAGCTGCTGAATGATGGCCGGCCATTAATAGTTGATCAGCTGGTTTGTCACAGTACCGGTGGTAGCGCGCCTGGTTGCACCCTCCTGGCTGACGATTGGGTTTGATGGTGGTTGTCGATGATGAGTACACGAGTAGGCGAACAAGCATGGAAGTAGAAAACTCACCATTTGCAGCTGGTTTACCTGGTTTACCTACAAGAAATGGTTTTCATGATAGTTTGCCAGAGGTTAATGATAAGGAGTAACAAACATGGAACTTCATCACGCTGCTATGGCCGACTGTGATGATTCATGTTTGTGCTGGTCAATATCCAGGCTGCAGGCTAGTTGATTAATGATATTGAAAAGTGGTCAGTGATTTTCAGTGTTTTGATAATTCTTTAAAAACAAATAGTGTTCTGCAATGGCTAGTTATGGTTAATGGTGTTTTGCTGTTGATCATTGTTGGTTGATTGTCCTGCCCGGGATAGACAGATTGCTGCTAGAGTTTGAAAGCACATGCTAATCATCAGCGCTCTGCCAAGTACTTTCCTTGTGATTATCTCATTCCAATACTTCATATGTGCACCAGAAAGGGATGCTGGATGGTATTTATTTGTGGAACGCCTGTGCCCATTTGTTCAGATAGAATTATGTCGACATGCCATGCTGCGGATCACCAGGCAACATTCTGATGCGGATGAACCATCTCCTTTTGGTGTGCCCTTACATGAACCAGCACCATGAATTATGAACCATAAAGTGTTATCTAAGTTATCTAGTTATTCTTAACGAATACTAATGTCAACGATTCAGCGCAGTCACCCATTCATGAACAACCATTCACTACCCAAATCAGTACTGTTGACAGTGTCAGTTAACCATTAATGATCGGTTCTTCAATGTTCACTCTACAAAGCAATGGCTGTTTATACTATGCTCAACTGTCAAGCACATCAATCATTACTATGTTACCATAGCTCTATTACCATATTCAACAACCATTCCATTAAACATAGATGAAACCAGGCTATTTAACAATCATCATTGTTCAATATGTTACCATGCTATTGTCATAGCTCTATTGCCATATTTAACAACCATTCCATGAAAGAGATGTAATAGAGCTATGGTTACTATTTTTAATCATCATTACTATGTTACCATTCCATTAAACATCATCATTGTTCAACCTCCATTGTCATCAGCACCTCACCCGGCCACTCGGCGCAGGAACCGTCGCCCGCAAGCTTTCTGAGGAGGCGAGTAGCGCATGCTGGCCATGACTTGATGAGTAAGTGGTTGGTTGGTTTACAATAGGGTAAACTTAGGGGATTTTCATGTTGACAATGCTTTATACATGAAAAAATGTGAATAATGGTTAATAAGAGGGTTTGAAGCCACGAACCAGATAAGCAAGTTAGCAAATAACTGAAATTGATTAATCAGCTGATTAACATGATCAATAAGTGACTGAATGTGACTGAAGGTGAGAGCAACAGTTGATACCTTACAGTGCTGGAAAATACCTTGATAGAATAACAATTGCTTAATAAGATGGTTAATTGGCTGATTCATAGATACTACTGCTGTTGGATCAGCAACTGTTTCTACAATGCGCGGGTTTCCAAATTGATCAAATCAGCTATTAACTTGCTGAACTGAATAGGCCGCCAATGAACCGGCTATACGAGTTGATTCATTAGCCAATGAAGCATCACTGGTAATGGGTAGATAGATGTATGGGGTTTCTTAGAACAGGGAACCCCCCAAAATGGTAGGTTTATCATTACAAATGACTAGTAAAGGATGATTTGGGGGTACTCCTATGACTTTGAGAAACACCCATGCATATATATAAATATATATAATATATAATATATATAAAATATACATATATAGCTACAACTAGCAAAACTGGAGAACGATCCACTCTGGTAGTCCCCAACCTGGTTGGCCGGAAAATCAACCATAGAAATCCATAGAACACGCTGGGTTTACCTTGGGAACGACTGGTGGTTTTTGGCTTGTAGATGATGGTTAGTTGCAGGTAAACCAGCTAGTTCTATGATGGATCTTCAGTAAGAACTAGAGAAAACTGCTGGACTACTGGTTAGTTTACCGGAGAGTACTACAGATCTCATGGCATCTCCAAGAGTTTAATGGTGGATATCTCTACCATGAGACGAGTAGGTAAAACACAGCCCATTCTAATCAACCTCATCTCACAAACCATTGTAAAATCACTGGACAAAACCCCATGATCAAAGCCATTCCCAGCTCAATGACTGAACCACACTACTCACCACTTCGGAAACCAACCACTCAATGATTCAACCGCACTAGCAAGTATGAAAACCACTCTGAAAACCAGGAGTTTTCACGTCACTGAGACGAAGGCACACAAGCGCGCCGCAGCCTTCTGAAGGACCCCAGGGTCGCCCCATCTTCAGATCGGCCCTTTGTCCACAACTCGTCCAGGTCAATGTCATCATGCTGGGACTCACCGACACAGCGCAATATGTTGGACACACCAGTGGAAGCAAGGCGCGGCACCAGTTGAGCGAAGGGGAGTCGCTGTTTTTTGTGTGCTTAATTTTTGATGGTTTAATGATGAATGGCTAATGGTTGTAACTGGTGGTTGGATTATGTTGAATTCACGGACTTTTTTTGTTTGACCTGACTGAAAAGGCTAATCATGGTTCGTATGGTCTACTAATGAACTGCTGATTGACTGCTGGTCGATGCCAATCCTGGATTGAACCCCCTGATAGATTAATATTGGGTAGCAAAAAAAACATGGTTTCCAAAAGAAAACTGGTACTCCAGCTACTAAACCCAGGGTTTAGTAATCCTAGATTACTAGCTGGTGATTCTCAGGGAGCGGTTCGGAGCCAGGGGTATCCCTAAATCCCTTTCAAGGGGGAGCGATTTAGAGCTCCAGGGAGTGGTGAAACCAGATGGTAGATTAGTATGTCAGGTGGTTCAATCATCGTTCGGCTCCAGCTGATGGAAAGCACGGCTGCCGACCATCTGACGCTGAAGAACTGATGCTGTTAGCAGTTGAGGACCTCTTGTGGCGGGTTGGTTAACCAAGGGTTATAACCAGCTTATAATGGTTAATAATAGGGGTTAATAACCAACCTAATATAGTGGTTACACAACTACTGGTTGGTGGTTTGATTGACATGTTTATTTTCCCTAATTATTAAGAATTGGTTGGTTGACAAGCATATGTTTCGTGGATGTTGAAACCACCAACCAGTATTACATGTTCGATTTTGGAACTGAAGTATCTATGTTAACATATAAATACATATAAGATGTATAAGCTATCATTTTCATGGACAATGTTCGACTGAAGCCATTCACCTAATGCTGGTGAATACTGGTGAATATTGCTTCATTGGTGAAATGAGCTCAGCCATCATTAAGCATAGCAAGCACCAATTGGATGTCATGAGCCATTATTCACCAGTAGTTCTTAGTTAATCATCGTTATATTTGATATCATTTAACTAACGACGAATAGTTCCTATAGTTAACTTAACCATCATTTAACATCATCTAGCAACCAACTAATCATTCCGAGTTAACCATTCCTTGACATCATTTCACAACTAACACATCATTTAGCAGTTAACATCCATCATTGGCTACATCATTTTAGCCAGGCAAGCCTCTTCTTTTTTTCATGAGTTGAACTGGGCTCGAGAAGTGTGAACACAACTAAGACATCAGCCAGGCTGTTGATTTCTTAGTTGAAATGATGAATTTATGGAGATAACTTGAAGTTACTAATCACATAGCCAGGTTGTAACTTACAGTTAGAACTAACATCACAACTAACTCATCATATAGTTATTGGGGTTCTCTTTTGTCAGGAAGAGCTCTTGGAGGAGATCAGCAATCCAATGAATTGGCAGCGCGATGGCTCTCGAGTCTTGGCAGCGCTTGGAGCGGTGGCGAGCGAGACCGGGTCTCCAGGGCCGGGGGGTCACCCTGGAGGACCTGGTCGTTTTCAGGCGTAGCCACGCCGTGCCATCTTGTCAACTCGGGTCAAGGGCTGGTGAAATCACCGCAACTCGGGTGGAGTTGATCATGTTGATCACCTTTTTGGGAAGGGCTGCGCGGCTGGTTGCTGGCGCACCGAAGCTGAGAAAAGGCCTCACGTTTTGGTTGTATATGGTTAAGGTTTGCATGTTGGTACCCCATGGTGTTATTATCCTTTATTCTCCAATCTCCTTCAAGTTTAAGTGAACTACCCAAAAGAAACAGAAATAATCCTTTCCCCCTATTACTAAACCCTCCCCCCCTCCCCAAATACTAAGCATTTGAAGGGGATTTTTATATTAGGGGGGATTTAATATTAGGGGACCCTAATATTAAATTTAGGACCCTAATTAATGATAAAAACCATTTTGGCGTTTAGTGTTTGCCTTATTAAATTCTTTTTTAAACCTATATAAAAAATTGCAAGAACCAACTGCACGAAGGGGACCCTAATATTAGATTTAGGACCCTAATGATAAAACCACTTGGGTGTCTGGGACCCTAATATTAAACATCCCTCAGCCAGAGGTTTTTAATAATAGGGTGGAAAACCGTTGCTTGGGGAATGTTGTCTTCCTTTTACTTTTCAATTGCTTCAATTAAAATACAATTGACCAAAACAAAAAAAAACGGAAGTGCACCCCCAAGGTGTTTTTTTTGTATTAGGGGGGGTCTAGTAATAAGAGGAAGGGATTATCAGTGTCGAACTAACCGTCAAACAGTATCAACTCCTTTCAAACTAATATTAATGAACTATCAAACTAACAGAAATCTGTTTCAAACTGTACATCTATCATCTACCAAACAAATTCTAGCAAACTGACAATCATACAGATTAATTAACGTTTGCTTCACTGATGATTCTCTATACATCTATCATCTACTAATGTTGGTTTCTGATTAGTGTAACCCCCCTAAAGTAATGAACATAGATGAAACCAACAGGTAGATACTAATCAGAAACCAACATTATACATCTAGCAAGCTGACCATCTGCTTCAAGTGCCTCGCCCAGGAAAGCTTTCCGCCTTCAGCATTGCCATGAAGAACGAGACATCCACGACCACCAGCGCACCTGGGACGCCACCCGTGGGATGTGGAGGAACCAGCTGCTTCCTCCTAGTGGTACCCTGTGGTGAGAAGTTGCTTTAGGTATAGTTAGATCTACCCGAATTGGATCGAATTGGTAGTTAGATGTAGTCAGCCTGGTTATGATGTAAGTGAACTTGCTGAGCGGTGCCACTCTGTAGGTGGACATGTTGCAGGATGATCGATTGGGATGGAGAAAAACGCTGAACATCCCCGAGTGAACGGTGCTGTGAACAGCCCGCTGCGGGCGGCCCAGGGTTGGTGTGTAAGTTAGTCACGAGAATGGAATGGTTCATCAGAAAGCTTACTCATCAAGAATCAGCCTGACCAGTTCATGATTTACAGTAGTAACATCTGAATGGGTTGTATTTGAATGGGTGGTTTATCAGAACATGTCAATAAGAATCAACCCTACCATAGTGGTTTGTATGATAATGGTTCCATGATTCATGAAGATGGTGACAGCTCCGCAAAAATCGTCGAGGGGATTACAAGTTCTTGTGAACCCTTCCTGTTGGCTGTTAACCCCTTAATAAACCTTTGGTATGTTCAACAAATCCCGGTTCGTATATGTCAACCTCTTTATAAACCCCTTATAATTATAGTAACTCATTATAAAATCCCTTATGGTGGCTGGTGGCTATTGACCCCCTAAAAAACCTCTACAAAAACCTTTACCCCATAGAAACCCTCATTATGTCACGCAAATCCCGATTCTTATACGTTAACCCCTTAATAAGCCCTTATCGTGCCAATTGACCCTTGTTATGTTAACCCTTTAATAAACTCATTGAAATAAACCCTGACAAAACCCCAGTAAACCAGTAATAGACCTTAATATCCCTTGAGTGAAGCCTTAGTACATCAGGAACCCATAGCCATGTCACCCTCCCAGACATCTCTCAGGCCGAGCAGTTCCGCACCGTGGTTTCTGCGTGTCGGGGGGCCCGATACGGCAGCGCTCCGAGACCTCTTCGAACCGCGCGGCCAGCGGTGGTGGCAAAGGTAGGGCAAAGAGTTTGGGGGATAACCAACAACAGTGGCTATAAATGGTTAATATTAGAGAAAAATAAGTGTTTCTCAAAATTAGGATCTATTTGGTGTTTTGTCAAGTCATAGGGGACCCCTAAAAATGGTCCGTTTATTGCTACAAATGGTTAATATTAGATGATTTCGGACCCCTATTTTGAGAAACACCTATTTTACCAACGATGATTTTATGGATAACCAACAACCGTGGCTATACCTAAATGGAATTTGCTGGTGAGTTTAGGGGATAACCAACAAGAATGGTTATCCCCATTAATAGGATATTGTCACCAACAACAATAGTTATCCCCTGATTATGTTGAATAATAAACTCCTATCATAGCGGATAACTCCAACAACCGTTGTGGATAGCTCCAACAATGCACATGGCGATGGATCCATATTGAACATCAATGATGAGGGATAATAACCAATGACCAGGAATAATGGGGAGAACAATGGTTATTGATGGTAATGTTGGTTTCTGATTAGTATCTACCTGTTGGTTCCATCTATTTTCATTACTTTAGGGGGGGGTTACACTAATCAGAAACCAACATTAATCATGTGATGAAGTATGTACCAATTGATAGTAGCGATAATTAGTAACACAATGTTTGGTTGAATTCTGTCTTGAAACGGCTAATAATGGCTAAACAACTACTATATGGTGGCTTCTCAAGTCTTAGGGGTATCCCAAAATCATCCAATCTTGATCATGTTTAACATGTTTAATGATAAACTAACTCTGTTTGGGGTTTCCTATTGTGAGAGAATTGGCAGTTTTTTGTTCCAATTGCGAATGAGCTATTAGTAGAAACTAATTACGAGTAGCAAATATCAGCAATAATGATTGATAATTAGCCATAAGTACAGTATGGCATGATATTAGTAATTCTTTATTAGTAGCAACAACCAGATGGTTACTTTTCAACAACGCATCATGAACTCTTGATTAAGCAACCACGGTATTGCAATGATTCATTCGTAAGTCATCTCAATGACGACGAAGCAGCGAACAATGATTTAATAGCTACTGCTAATGATTCATGGTTAATTGCTTGATCATCATGGTTGCAGCAATCAACGATTCAAGTGTAATCAATATAGTGAATGGTTGCCTGCAAACGCTAGTTCGGGGTTAGGACGAAGCTGCTTGCAGGGGTATTGCAGCTGATGCCTTTAATACGGGGGAGCGAGGTCCGGAGCTACTAGCAGGAGTGGCGGATGAATAAATGGTAGTGATGATGATGGATGGTTCAGTTGCCACAATGGTTGGTAATGGATGTGACAACGGCGATGGATGAATTATGCTCCATGTCAAGACATATTCCAAGATATGCCAAATGGTTGCTGACAAGTGATAAGCTGTAACCATTGTAATAAGGTCATGTCTTTGATCATTAGGGTGAATTGATGATAGTTGATGTCCGTGGGTGTGACTCAACATCAACTAGCGAGTCATGATTCTTTGTTGATTTTGGCTTATAGTGACAAAGGAAAATTGATTATGTTTGATTTCTAAGAGCAATAGTGTATCAAGGTGTAACAATATCTATCAATATGTTGTTTCTTTTATTATGGGTTGATCATGGTGACTGATGTTTGATGATGGTTGACACTAGTTCATGGATGATGGCTTGGAATGGTTGATAGTTGCTTTTTATGGCTGATTAATTGGTAATGTTTTGTGATGTGGCTATGTAACTTGTACATTATGTTAGTCATTGACAGCGTGTATATTGCTTGATTAACAAGGGAACAACCCTTCCAGGGCATCGCGTGTTTTTCACACGCACAACGCCTTAAAACCTGAGTTTTGGGGCATTCTATCAACAATTTCGTCAAATGAGAAGTGGTCAAAAAAGTTTTCCAGCTATACTAACATGATCATCCTCACCATCATCATCATCATCATCATCATCATCATCATCATCATCATCATCAGTCATCTTCATTAAATTCTGCAACCCTGGCGTCACGCAGCATCAACGTCATGATGCAAGTGCAAGTTATGTCCAATAAAATGGTTATGTCCCATCAACCCAGTGGGTTGAGTTTCTCCTAAGTTTCCAATAACTATTGGCATCAAGATGCCGATTCGACTACCTGGAACAACTCGTGCTTATCAATCACCTACTTAATGCCCCAGCTCCCGCCATACACATCCCTCGGAGCGGAATCCAATGCATTTGCCAAAGCGGTAAGGTCACTTGAGGCTAATCTTCAAGAAAAACTCATCCCAGGTGACCCGATGTCCAAAGCATCCAACTGAATAAGTGCTACTCACGGAATATGCAAAACTCCGGAGTAATAGGATCTGTAAATCTTCCTTGTGCTGACCAGGTAAGGCGGGTCTTCAATCAGTACATGCTCCAACAAAATCTTAAGCCGAAGCAAATCCCAAAATTGACCAGAACTTTGGCGCTTCCATTAGAGTTATTTTGTGTTATTTCGCCTTATGACACCGTGCAAATGTCAAATGCCAGAGGGCTCTATTGGAAGCAGTTTCTTGAGCGAATACGGAAAGATAGATGAGCTTTGGGCCATAGATAGTCCATGAAATCTTTCACTTGGCTGTGTGGGACACTAGCCACGGCTTAGTTTTTCAAAATTTGTAATTCAATGCTCCGGTGGTCAGTAGAAACAATGTCCTGAGAGAAGGCCTAGAATTGAGTCTTGAAAGATTTTGGAAGCTGAAGCTGCACAAAAGCGTCCAGTCAAGCACCCAGCAGAAGCGAAGTTTGCTGTGATCACCCTGGATCGGCCATGTTTGAACATTGCATGGCTGTGGGTCAAGCAGTTACCCATCAGTTGTACGGGGTATACCAGGGGTAACGACGGTGCACCAGAAATACTCGTTGTCCCATGACATTGTGCGTTTGAATCAATACCGATTAGCAGCATTGACTCACGAGGGTTTTGGTTTGTGCATTTTATGGACATATGTGGCATCGGCTCACAATGGCATGTTTTCATATTCCTGTAAAGTGATGCTTATTTAAGATAAAACCATCAGTCTACAAGCGGTGATTTTTAACCATTTTGTGTAAGTTTTTCACCATCCAACATAATGTTGTTTTTGTTTTGTACATAGATTCGGGTTTTGGTAGAGGAGAAACCCTTGTGAGTAAACATACTATCGATAAACCACAATGTACACCATGATGATTTATCAGCCAGTGTTCCACTGTAATCACCTTGGCATTGCAAATCATTCATGATGAAGGGCATTATAGACCATGATCGTTCATGAATCATTGTTTCAGCCATCCTTTAGTAGCCATTGTTTCAACCATTGTTGATGAACCACATTTGACGCCATGATCAGTCATTGGCCAGTGATAGTTGATTCCTTGATGTAATTTTGTGTTGTTGCAAAATCTGTTTGTTTGGCGGTGATTGTTCCCAATATTTCATTCACTGACCATTACGCAAAATTGGGCTATTGGTCAACGCATTGTACACAATAGGATGTAGCCATTCTTTCAATGCATTATCCGTTGTTAAATGTTCACAGTATAATCATTATTGACATTGCTAAGTAGGGGGTGCCCGGAACTAAATGTTGATGGCCTTAGAGAGTACCCCATTATTGGCATGAACTGCTTTGTAGCCATTTGATTTCAACCTCACCATTTCATGCCACCACGCCTTAGGCACCGAGTTGGGTGGCGACGTGGCGGCGCTGGCTGACAGCAAAGATGCGATTGCAGCCTTCACAACTGTCCCTTGGGCTGCGCAAGTTGTGCTGGTGCCACCGGTGGCGGAGACTTTTTGGTGGGTTGGTTCATGGCCATGGGTCAATATTAACCAACCAATAATAGTGGATAATGACCAACAACAATAAGGGAAACAATGGTTAATGATGGGGAACCAGGGGTACGGGGTGAACTGACCCACAGCCTCATGGAAATCTACTGAACGTCCTTATGATTTGGATGGTTTGCCATGGGAAAATCCGGATGTCGGAACCCTTGTGACCATGAATTGAAGAGTTTTTCTCATGATTTTCAACCATGATCAAGTCATTGTGCTGGCTGGTGGTCAAGTCTGATTGGATCCCCTGGTGAATCAACTTGGTGTTCCATGGTGTTTTCGGTAATTCAATGGTTGGTACCCCCCAAATTACGGCAGGGGGGGCCCACCAATCAGTGGCTGGGGTTGATAGGGGTACACCATGGAACTCCCGCAGACATGCCGCCGTGTGAAGGACCAGGCTGCCCCGCGAACGGCCGACAGCCTAGGCCATTGCGACCGTGTTGAACTTGGAGCCGCAGTTTGTGGAGGACCCGCGCGCCGCCCATGGCGCTGCTGCAAGGCAGTTGGTGAGTCTTTTGGTATGGCTGGTTTCTCAAGTCATGATGGGGCACAAGCAAAGTTAATGGTTGGTATCTTACCATACATGATTAAATATACAATATGAATTTAATTGGTGATAACTGGGGGGTAGCCTTTCCATGACTTGAGACTAATGGCTGTGAGTCATGCTGCCCCGGCTGTCCACATCCCAGAAATTTCTGGGAACAGCAGGTGGCTTGAGCCAGCGGCTTGCATAGCCATGACGGGGGTTTCGTGAAACGTCGTCTACTGGCTGGTGATTGGATGTGTCATTCCCAGCGCTTGCTGATGAATTTACAAAGTCGCGCCGTGGTTGAGTGATTGACTCAATCATGTTGTGTATGTTATAGTGACGAGTTGGTAAGCATGCGGTCACTGATGTCAGTTAGATTGAAGTGATTGAATTAATACCCATTGGTATTGTTCGCGGTTCTTCCCTACTACTGCTACTACAATTATTATTGTTATTATTTTTATGACTATTACTACTACTACTACTACTACTACTACTACTATTACTACTACTACTACTACTATTCCTATTACTACTACTACTACTACTACTACTACTACTACTACTCCTACTACTACTACTACTACTATTACTACTACTACTACTATTACTACTACTA
>VSDK01020111.1:2135-29635 GCA_009767595.1 Symbiodinium kawagutii | reverse complement strand
TCGTTATTTCTATTACAATTGTTTTTATTATTATTACTACTATTTTTTTTTAATTTTTTACTACAATTGTTATTTTGATTTTTAGCATTGTTACTATTTTTATTATTATGATTTTTTTTAATTATTATTATTATTATTATTCAGATCATTATTTTTATTTGTATTATTACTATTATTATGATTATTTTTTGATATTATTATTGCTACTGCTATTATTATTATTTTTTGTTTTATTTCTACTACTAGTATTATTGCTATTGCTATTATTACTACTATTCTTTTTATTACCAATATTTTTATTACTACTACTACTACTACTCTATTACTATTATGATTATTATTACTATTACTACTATTATTATTTTTATTTTTATTATTACTACTCTTATTATTGCTATTGCTATTACTATTACTAGTATTACTATTACTAGTATTACTACTGCTACTACTACTACTATTATTACTACTACTACTACTACTATTATTACTACTATTATTATTATTACTACTACTACTACTAATCTACTACTATTATCAATATTTTTACTACTACTATTTTTATTATTATTACTACTACTACTACTACTGCTACTACTACTCCTACTACTACTACTACTACTACTACTACTATTATTACTACTACTACTACTATTTTTTCTCAAGTCATGACGTTGTCCCCCAGTGATCATCCTATGAGTTATTCACAATAACAAAGCAACCATAGCTTTTGGGGACCTTGTCATGACTTGAGAATTTTTTTTTGGTTGGTATATCCTTTGTATTCGATGGTTTTTATTCCCTTCGATCAACCATCATGAGTCGTTTGCTATGACTCCCTCGAACTCGCTGCTGGGGCCCGTTTCCCGAAAAACCGCCACCGCGGCCACCGCAGAACGTGATCTTCACCCCCGGATCGACCTGTGGAGGGGGCAAGCGCCGCTTGGGGGAAGGCCGTCGCTTGCAGACGACCTCCGGTACGGTGACTTACGACGCTTGGTGATGAACGTCCAGGGGACGTGGTGGGTTTGGGTGGTTTCTGGTTGGTTGATGTTGGTTGATGTTGGTTTATACGAAGTCTTGCTGATTTGGAATTTTTAGACTACTTGGTTTCACTTTTTGTCTGGGGTTTCTGGTCGGTTCTTGTGGTTGGTTACTGTGCTTGAATTGGTACTTGGTTTATGATGACTTTGAGGTTGGATTTATATTGGTTGATTTATATGGTGGTGAATGAAGAGACATTAATGCATTAATGGTAGATGTATTCATAGACCAATGGCTGATCACGCATAATGGTTCGTTGACAAGAAAGCTTCGAGACTGAATGGTTGGGAACAATGGTTGATAGTGGTTGCTTCATATGTGTGATTGATACTGGATCTCATGATTTTATATTTCCTACATCAAGTTGAATAATGATTTGATTATGGATATGATAATCCTCTATTGATTTAGAACAGTTTATTGCTGTCAATAAACCGATTTCTAATGATATTTGTTTATGAATGTTCATTGATCAGTCGTTTCTCAATTGTGAGTTAATGGTCAATGGTTGACGATGCAACGGTTCAAAATGGTTGATCAGTGGTTCTACCCTAACTGGTAGTTGCCTTGGTGAACTGACCAAAGTGAACTAACTGGGGGGGGGGACCACTCTGAACATTTGGCTATGGGTCAAAACCCTGTAACCCCGAGTTCCCCCACTGTTTCCCATTGTTTTCCTTATTGTTGTTGGTTATTATCCTTCATTATCGGTTGATGAATTTTGACCCATAGCCATATAGTTGGTATATCATGGAATATTCCCCACTATTCTTACTTATTATCCCCTATTGTTAACCATTATAACCAGCCAGTTAACTATTTGTTGGTTGGTTAACAATAGGGGGACAGCCGGTTGGTTGATCGACAGCCGCACAGAAGGCTGAAGTCACCAGAGATTCAACAGGTGCTGGTCGGAGTGGCGAAACCCCAGGGTCCATGGTGCGACTAACCCTTGGGGCATGGGAAATCACCGTGTTCGAACTATGTTGAAGTAGCTGCTTCGTAGGTACCGCCATGGGCTTTTTAGTGGTTGCTGGTGAACTAGCTGGTTAGCCACCATGGAAGCGAAAACCGTGGTTAAGTGGCTGCTTACTGGTTTCTAATAGGGGATAACAAACAATGACAACCATGATTCAAAGGGAAACCACCAGTCGCTTGGGGACCTTTTTTTGGGACAAACCCTGCGAAACCATGGTTTCCACGAAACAGGAAGTCACACGCTGATGGTGCTTTGAATGCACCACCCAGCCCTCAACACCCCTGAAAAGCATCATTCAACGATCCATGAAAACCATCTAATTGGTTGTTTTTCAAAAGGAACCGTTGGTTTATAACTGCTTCATAGTGGATTAAAATTGAAAAAATCATTCCCTCAACTACTGAGGGTCTGGATTGGTTGGACCCTGGATCCCTGGCTACTAGTTGAGGGTATAAAAAATCCCAGCTATGCCTAAGGCAAAGCATCCACCCTGCGCGACGCCATGACTACCCTGGCCGACGTGGGCCCACCGCGGATACCGTGGCACCGGCTGCCTCGCTGAGGACCTGGTGTTCCCTCCCGGACCTGGATCCGCGGAGGTGCGGGATCTCGTTCCGAAACACGCGTGGCGAGTTGTGTGGTGAGAACATCAGATGGGTGTTTCTCAAAATAGGGGACCCCTAAATGGTTGGTTTACTACTATAAGTGGTTTACAAAGGATGATGTAGGGGTACCCCTATTTGGAGAAACCACCATATGGCGAGCTGGGTCAAGGCTTTAACCAACCAGTAATGGGGGTTAATAACCAACCACTTGGCATTTTCTCCAAAGTGCTTATCGACAGTTTTAACTAATCAGTGGCCATTACGCATCTGTCTTTGATACATTTCAGTATTTGTTTAAAGGCGGAGTCCTAGATTGGCGGTAGATATTTCAACATTTGGTATGTTGGCAATATCTTGGATGAATTGATTGCTTCACTGACCATGGCCATTAGTTGCTTTGCTTTCCACTTTCCACCCTTCGCGCAGCATGTCCTCGTCCCAATGACTCCAACCCGTGTCCAAGCTTGCAGTCATTACACTGTCCTTAGAAAATCGTTTTTTTGTTAATCTTTTCGCGGCTCTCTTTCGGTAGATCCGCCCAAAAAACCGCGCTAAATGCGCAGAGGCAAAGGCATGACCCATCTGAATATGGATTTGGCTATGGGTCAATATTAACGAACCAATAATGGGAGATAATAACCAACAATAATAAGGGACCCACAGCCATTTACCAAAAGCAAAGCAAATGCATGGTTGAACAATTATATTCGCGGTTCCAGCAGCCAAAAATTCGAGTTCCAGCAACCAGAAAACAGTCGCGGTAGTGACCCTGTCAGGTTTTGAACACACAGAAGATGAACACATTATGGTTATGTGAACATCCTGATTCTTAATAATCAGTGGTCATGTGATTATTTTGCACTCAGTCATGGTTATCAGTGGTTAATACTGGCTATGTATACAAAGGTCGTCATCTATGATGGTTAACAATTAATAGTCATCATCTATGGTTGATATCAATGAAATAATCATCATTAGAATTATAACATCATCTATGGTGGATAATGTTTACATAACGGTCATCCGTTATCAATCATGATCATCTATTGTTGATAGTGGTTATGACGTGGTTTCATGAAAACTAATTAATTAATCATAGTTGCAAAGACATCAACAATTGAGATTATTTTTTGTGTCTCATTGTAGCCAATGATAAAGATGAGAGATTAATAACAATGGCCATATGTTTCACGTTCATTCCAGGCAGTAATAGTGGTTCGTTATTGTCATCTATCGTTGTAACGTAGCCACAAACAGTGGTTCACTAATGGTGCTTATAAACGGTTTCAGGTTACAGCTGTATTCGTAGTGGTTGATCGTGGTTATCTATGGGTATGAGATCGTGGTTATCTATGGGTATGACATGTGTTTTTCAATCCATTCATAGTGCTTCATTGATGGTGGCTAGCTATGGTTATATCATGTGGTCACCTAGGACACCAGAAATAGTAGCTGTAGCTGGTTGATAGGGGATCATAATGGTTGATGATAGGGGATAATGGGATAATGATTAACAAGACTGCCTAACCATGGGGATATAATGGTTCATGATAGTGGTTGGTGCTTAAACTATGATTCCCTAGGGGATACTGCTATTGGTTGGTATTTTGATTGACATTTTTCCCTAGTATTTGGGGATGGTTGTTTGTTTGACTTGCGCATATTTCTTGGGATGGCGCCACGAACCACTAACCAGTCTGGAGAATGGCAATGACGACGGGTACAAATTTCTGGGGGGGGGGATCCAGCTACGATTCCTGGAATTTTGAGTGCTTCTTGGAGGAATGGATCGATTTACCATATGTATTTTTTGAAAATAATGGACCTCCAAATCATCTTTGATGAACCATTTATAGTATTAAACAAACCATTTTGGGGGTTCCATGGCTGATAAGCGATGCTTGGCGTGTATCTCATTTTTAAGAAACCAGCATATATACACTAGAAATTGAGTTTTCGCTAGGAAATAAGTGCGCCGCCGCGTAAGGGCAATGGGTGGCAACATGTTTTTTTGGTTGATTTGTTTGGCAGTTTATTTGTTTGGTTAACTGATGGCAATTGGTGGTTTGAAGCATTTCTTACTCGCCAGATTGTGCTGGTTTTGATTCTGGCTTCAACAGCCAATGTAGTTTTATCTGGAAACCAGTCGGTGAGGCTAGGCAGTTGCTTTATTTGGTCAATCAATAGCCAACTGGTTTCCAGATAGAACTGGTTTCCACATAAAACTAGATGGTGGTTAATCAACTGATTAGTTTGGTTCATCTGGTTAATCAATAGCCATTGGTATTAATGATAATCAATAGCATAAGCAACTAGTTGTTGAATCTGGTTAATCATTGGTTGAAACAAATTTTAACTGTGACTAACCAATGCTTAGGTGAACTAATGGCAATCAATTATGGTTTGTGTTTAATCAGCCACCATGGAAACCAGCTAGTTCTTAATTACTTGGTGAATATCAAAAACTAGAGTTGTGTTTAAACTCATTGGTTGATTAACTCATTATGGATGAAAATATTATATACTCACATTAGTTAATCCATACCAGCTAGTTGTCAATCAAGTGAGTGACAATGAGTCACCAACGGGTGCCATTTTCACCGCGCGCGGGCAGCTCGCAACGCTGGCTCCGCTCCAGGCGGCCATGCTGGTCATGGAACAAATGGAGACGATCACCATCGAAGAGGCGTCCGGCAGAGCGGATTGGGTTAGCGGATGGGGAGGTTTTCTGGGGGATCTATAAGGATGTTATAGCCTATATGATTACAGGATGTTATATTTATATCCTATAGAACTTATAGGTTATAGGGGTTTTGTAGGGGTTTTATTTTTTGGGGTTTGTAGGGATTTTAGAGGGGATTAACTTGTCGTGAATCCTAGGGGATAATAGCCAAAATGGGGAAACAACTACAATTGTTGGTCGTTTGATGGATTATGCTTCCATTCGGTGGTTTTGAATGTGATTCAAAATCAAGTTGACGGTTGTTTGATGTTCGTTGATGGTTAACTGATGGACAATTGATGGTTCATTGATGGCTAACAATGCTTAGTCAATGGTTAACTGATGCCTAGTGCTTCCTGAATTCATGGTGAATAATGGTTTCTTGATTGATGCTAAGTTACATGGTCAGTTGATTGTTCATTGGTGGTTGGACCACTAATGGCTACCTAATGGTTGACCGACCATGAATCGATGGGTTTCATGAAAAGTCCATTTATAATTGATTTATTGTAAAGGGATAATGAGTGGCTGATCGATGTTTTAACTTGTCGTTAGTTAAGTAGTCGTTAATTGATGGTCAATAGACTGGTTGGTGGTTTTATGCAATTAGAAGCATTTTTTTATGAACGAGTGATTGGTTGGTTGGTAGGTTGGTTGGTAGGTTGGTAGGTAGGTAGGTAGGTTGGTTGGTTGGTTGGTTTGTGGACAAGCATATGTTGTATAGATGTATGCTTCAACCAGCAACCAGTAACCGTTTATGGTGAAATGATAATGAATTGATGGTTATTGGTGGTGAATTGCTGGTCATTCGATGCTTGCTTGTGATGGTTGGTTCATGGTTGATGGTTGATAGTTGGTCAACTGATGGGTGATCAATGGCCAATTTATGGTTAATTGATTACTCATGAAATGTTACTGAATGGTCAATGAATGGTTCAGGAATGGTCAATCAACAGTTAAGGTCAATGAACGGGTAATGAATGGTAAATGAATGGTCAATGAGTGGTTTATGAATCGTTAATGAATGGTTAATGATGGTTGTGATGCATTCAATGAATACGTCATTTATGGTGCATGGATCGCTCATGAAGATGGCTAGTTGATTGTTGGCTGATGACTAGTTGTGAGATACAGTTGTTTACATTAGATTCTTATTTGCACTGCAAGTGACCCCAAAAAAGTAACACGTTGCCGCCGCAACATTCCTCTTTTCTGTCTACAGATGTGGTTTCTCAGAATGGGGACTCCCAGAAATGGATGATTTCTTATTCGAAATGGTTAATATTGGGCTCTGGGTCAAAACCTTGTAACCCTGGTTCCCCCATCATTAGCCATTGTTTTCCCCATAGTTTTGTTTGAGATTATCCACCTTTATTGATGATTAATATTGACCCATAGCCATTGGATGATCTGGGGGTTACCCCTTTGTTGAGAAACCCACCATATCTACACAACCAGCCTCTCCAAGACTCGCGCAGTTCGGGATAAACATCCTATATGGCTATGGGTCAATATGAACCAACCAACTAATGGGGGGTAATAGCCAACAAACTATAGGGAAAATAATGGTTAATGATAGGGAACCAGGGGTACAGGGTTTTGACCCACTGCCATATAGGTTTGATATTGTTTTACTGTTTCTCAGCAAGATGGTTACTGAAAAATACGTGAGTGAACGAATAGAAAGGCTGTGAATTTGCCACCACCATCAAACAACCGTTGATCAATTATCAACCAACCACCAATCAACCATCATTCATGCTATCATGAATCATAAATTGACCATTAAACAACTACAATTTACCTCTGATTAGTCATCAGTAAACGCTCTAACTGGCCATTATTGACCATCAACGAACTTTTAATTAAGTATCAGTGAACCATTCATTTACTATTAATACTGGCTGGTGGTTGGGAGGGAGCGATTCGGAGCCAGGGGTATCCCTGGAGACCTTTAAACAGGGGAGCAAGCAGGAGCTACCAGGAGTGGTGTAACCTTGGCCAGTGACCATCAGCCATTTATTCATGACCCATCAATCATCAATGAACCCTTCATCAATGATCATTGTCGGACTAATGATAACCACCAGCATCTAATCAATGATGCTCATACAACGATCATCAGCATCTAATCGTCGATTGCCTAATTTGTAAATTGATCATTGTCGGACTGCTGGTTAACTGCTGGTTCACTGCTGATGAAGGGCCAATTAAATATCTACCCATCATCCATGAATCAACAAACAGGCAACCAGTGGCTACGTACGCATCAAATAACCATGTATATCCATCAATGAACCATCAATTAGTCTTGAATTCGACACTAATGAAGCCTGCATTAACCATCAATAAACCAGTAGTGAATCATTCGTTAATTATGTTAATTAATCATCAGCCATTATTCAATCATCAATGAACCATCAAGTATCGATCAGTTTACCATTTATTGGAGATGAATGAACCATCAACCAGCCATCATTTAAGCATGGTGAACCACGACTGAACCATGTCATCACAGTTCACCATTCCTCGACCATTCATTATCAAACAATCAAGTATGGATCGGCCATCAAAAACCATTCATTCGCCATCAATGAGCTGTCCATTGAGCATGTAACCATGACCACCAAGAAGCCATCAATGAACCATCACCATCAATGAACCATCACCTAACCACTCATGGAACCAAGGCGACCATTCAGCGAATTGTCATGGCTCATTGTTTCAACCATCCGTGGACTACGAGTCCAGTGGGGACCAGGTTCAAGCTGCCGTGACCGAAGCGATCAAACAGTATGACAGTCTGAAAGACATCACTGTGCGGAAGCCTGGTCGTGGATTCCACAGTGTCAGGTTGAACGACTGGAGCTTGGCATTTGAACAAATGGGACTGGAAGTTAGCATCCCAACGACGGGTGAATTAGGGGATAATCATGGTTCATTAGTGGCTGATTAGTGGTTTACACTGGTTAACACTGGTTTGGTGGTTACTTTTATAGTTGTTCATCATGGCAAAGCAGCTGTTAATAACCACGGCAGTGGTGAGCAAGAGTTATAGTAGTGTGAGTCAAGCTACCTCATAGGGTCATTTACCATGGTTACTGGATGGCTTATACCCACTCCCACTAACTTAGGTTTTTAGTGTTTTTGGGATATGATTGATTTACCATATAACCACTAAAAACATTTTTTTAGCAAACCAAACCAAGGTTATGTCGCAGTCCATCCAAGTTGGAGGTGGGCATTCCGTTGTTGAAACTTGTTAGGACGACATTTTCTCAGGGAAGGCCGGTGGTTGACAACACGAATTAGGGGAAGATAATGGTCAAAAGGCCATGAACTAAACAAGAATGAACCAACAATGACGAACCACTGATGAACCACTGATGAACCAACAAGAAACCAATGACGAAGCCGTAATGAACCACCAAAATTCACCACAAATGACCCATTGTCAACCCCTAAAAGTGCATCAAAAGCTGAGTGGCTTGGCGCGCACGCTTGCGCGCGCGGTGACCAAGTCACCAGCGGGGAAGTGTCGTGGAACTTTCCGTGGTGGGAACCCATGATTTGTTGCCGACTCGTTGCCTTCACATTGGTTGGGGTTTCTGAAGCCAGTTTGGGGGCCAAAAATGGTTGCTTTTTTCTGTAAATGGTTAATCTTGGATGAGAACTGGGGGTACCCCTATTCTGAGAAACCAACATTTTGTTTCTTGTGCCAAATTCGTCCAGAAGGATGTTCGCCAAGGCTTTTCACCCTTTTTTGATTCAAAGGAATGAATGTCCAGCACGTATACCGAGATTCGCTGTTCATTCACCAGCTCTATTGATTATCTTGACAAAACTGCTTGCACTAGTGCTTATGCTGGGCATGATGTGTTGATACAGTTGTGCAATTGCCGGTTTTGCAGAGTTGATTGTGGATATCGGATATCGGCATCTTGTGTGAGTGGAAATCCGGATCAAACTTTAAAAACCATTAAACATAACTGGCTGGAAAATCACCACATTTCATATGGAAACTTGGGAAATCATAATTAATTGGTGGATTTTCCAGCCAGCTATGTTAGATTTCCAGAGGGCCATTATCAGTTACGACATGATCATTAGCGAGTCATTGTGACCATCATAACCACGATGAACCATTGTAAATTATAACCACTAGTGACCATGATGAAGCATGATTTAGTAATTAGCCACTAATCAGTCACCAATTAACCTTTGATGAACCACGCTTTTAACCATGAACCCACCCATTGCCAGCCCGTCGTTGCGGGCAGACGTTGCCATGTCACGGAGGTGACTGTCACCAGCGTAACGACTGCAACGCAGACTGAGGGCGGTGTGGGGGACCCTAGGTGATGAGGTCGTCCTGAAGGGAAAGCAATGGTTGATATGTGTGGTTAATCAGGTAATAGTGGCGCATTTTCATGATTAAAATAACCCTACAACTAACGGTTAATGTGTGAGGTGTTATATGGTGGTGTCTCAACATGGTGGACCCCTAATGATGGTTGGTTTTTTGTTAGAAATAAATGGTTAGTATGGATGATTTGGGGGTACGCATTTTGCTGGTTTCTTGAATGGTTGTTTGGAGGTTAAGATGTGCTTGATACTACAAGAGAATCGCCAAATTGCTGATTGATGTGTTTTATAAGTTGACAATCCCCTTGAATGGTCAACAATGATAAAGCATAAAGGTTGAGAATCCCCTTGGAGCTATGTAGTGATTAGTAGTGTAGCAGTGAGAGATAGTGCTTGATGATGTTGGTTAACACTGAAGCAAATTGAACTGATGATTAGCGACTACGACAGATGTTTATTTTCGATCATACTCGATATTGATAGTTTGATGGTTGATTATGCCCTCTATGTATCTTTGGCCAATGACGATTGATGGTTGACAACTAGCTAACAACGGAATGGGGTACAACTAGTACATGGCTGATAATGGCTATATGATTGTTAGCTAGTGAAACGTGACTATCCCAGCTAATGCTAGGCAAAGAATGTTAAACATCGCTGGACCAGGCATCTAGTCACGCAATTCAGCTTAAACAACCTGTGGTTGGATAACTAATCAGCTAACACTTGTTCGTTCTTAGCGGGCTATTTGGCACTGATGTGATGGATGAAGGTGATGAAGCCTTGGTTCCATGATGATGCATGAGAATGGTAACTTGCTGGTTGATAACTGCTTAATTAATCACTCATTAATTGATGGTTGGTGATGATGCAGGTCCAAAAACTCAGGTTCATTTCAGGTTCATGGAAATTTGAGGGTACGCAAAAATACTGAGAATGGCAACTGCTTTATTACCATGATTATCCACAACAAACCATGGCCATGATTACCCATGGCCCAGGTGAAGTTTTTTCAACAACCATAGCTGCTCTACGGTTGTTGATTAGCAATAGATCTTTACTACCCGCTACCACTTGTAACCATGATTATCCAGAACAACGATAGCTACTCTATGGTGGTTTATTAGTAAAGGTGATTACTCTCCAGGGAACGAACATAGACCCTACCAGAAAGGTATCCCAATAGGAAACTAATCTTCTAACCCCTATTTGGTAGGGTCTATGTAGTTTCCGGGAGTGTAACCTGGGATGATTTGGGGGTACCACCATGATGAAAGCCATAGAACCGGAGACCCAAGGTGAGACCCAAGGTGAAGTTGCTTTGCTGATGGTTGAACGACGAAACCAGTAGGTACATCCTCTCCGCAATGCCGCGTGAAATTTCAATGGGGTGCACCGCGCTTGGACAAAAACAGGAACTTTCGTTGGTTTCAGCCGGTACTGCTGGTACCACTATGTAGTTAAGCATGGCATTGTAACCCTCACTAGCCATTGATAAACCAAGCCTCAGCGAGCCTAACTGAGCCTTGCTTGCCTAGGGCAGCACAGCGACCACATCAAGCGGTACCATTGCTTCTTCGTCCTCCTCCTCCTCCTCCACCACTACAAAGGGCGGAGACGAGCCACCAGATGAGCCAGACTCAGCCTGCTACAAAAGCCTTGCCTTTGGTGTCTTGGCGGGAATTGACATGTGAACCAAAATCTGATCTACATGAACCACAGCTTAGTTGTTTGCTCGCCATCAATTGATGATCACAATTTGTCACTGAACATCTTTAGCCATCATCCGTGATTTTGAAAACTGTTATGACAAGAGAACTATAGTTCATAGTGGCAGCCGTGAGCACTACAAAAGTGAAATGTCAACAGTCGCTACTGTGATACCAAGTAGCTTCCGACGCGGCTGTCTAGCAGACCCGTTTGATCAACCGCAAAAGTGATCAACTTAAACCGTTTTGCTTCTCTGAAAGCGTGAACTTAGTTTCAAGTTGTGGATCAATCTTAACCAGTCAAAAGATGGGTAGATGATGGTAGATGAACATCTCAAGCGTTACCTAGTTAGGTCAGGTTTACAGCAGTCGCAGCCAGTGATGCCCGAAGCTTCCGAAAATGAATCCAGGCAGGGACTCTCTTCAAGGCCTTGTACTGTAGTTGTGCAATCAATAGGTTGTGTCTGATTTCCTTCGATCATGAGCTTTTCATGATTACCAAGCACTTGAACCTTGCGACTGCTCTGCTGTAGGGGGTATACAAGCCCCAGCCAGTACAGTGCTTGTAACTGGTGATATTCACAGGCCGGAGTTCATCCAGCCACCTTCTAAGTTGCTTGTTTCCGTCCAAGTGATACCCCCTGCACATCCAGCCGTAAGCATATGGCTATGGGTCAAAACCCCGTACCGCTGGTTCTCCCATCATTAGCCATTGTTTTCCTTAAAATTATTGTTGATTATTGTTGGTTATTATCCCCCGATTATTGGTTGGTTAATATTGACCCATAGCCATATGGTTGCAGTCATGGTCATGGTGATTCATATTTGGTTGGTTGACGATGGATGCTTGTGGCGACCCCGCTATAATTGTTGCCGGAGCTACGCTGAGAGATTGGACGATGTTGGCAAAAACGGGCCTCTACCTTCTTGGTGCCTAAATGGGATTAATTACAAAGCTTGCGACCAACATCAGATTTATAACCTCAATCTCCTTGCCATGTTGGTGTCAGTTTACCAAAAACCACTTCTGGTGACCAGAGCCTCACCGAGCTGCAAGTGCTGAGGATTGCTCGTGGCAATTGCAGGACATGTCATGTAGATCGAGAGTCGAGTCACGAGAATGACGCACCTTGGCAGCAGAAGCGACATAGCAACGACGTACGGAGCTGGGAGGGTGTCTTGGTGGGAGCTGCTGGGAGCGGTACAGCCCTTTAAAGGGGGAGCGAGTTGGAAAGACCGGGAGGCTTCGAACCAAATGCGATTGCGTCAAACACGGCAACAAGACGAGGTATCGTTTCTTAGCGATAGACACGATGACTCAGCAGTTGTTATTCGCGCTTTCATTGCGTCAAATGATGTCAAACAATGTCAGCCACATGTTTTCAGTGTCTGCACTTAAGAGGTTCCAGGTGTGCCAATCATGACATTGTTTGATCAAGTTTGATCCGGTGAAGTAAGTTTGGATTCCCACTAAGCTCTTTCACATTGGGTATCATTGTATAGTTTGGACTTACGTTTTTTTAAAGCTCCACAACTGTGTTGTCTTTCACATTTGCTTGGAACTATGACACTATTGATTTGGAATTAGTTCACACTGGTCATCACTGCATCACTGTTCGATGTTTCATCTCCAAAACTGTGTTTCGAACAGTGGATCGATCATCGCTAAATCATGAATTTGTAAATGATAGTGAAATAGTGAACACCATTCGATAAATAACTCATTATCATTATGGAGAATCATCCAGTAGATACTAATCTAAAATTTAGATATAATGATAATCATCTAAATAGTCATAATTGCTAGACTAATGATCATGATAAAGTGATAATGGTCATCATCCATTCGAATGGTCATCCTTTTACTGCGATTACTATGACAATTATCATATACATTGGCATCCGTCGCTCATGATCATCGCAATCAACTTCAATCCTCCACGGATCTCTAGATCATTCGCTCATGGGACCTCCTCTGTGGTAACATAGCGGAAACGCACCCATTTTGTAAGTCGAGGGGTAACCCGGAGGGCAACATGATGTAAGATTACTCATCAACCACCATCAATCATTGTCAAGCATTCTTCACCATTATGGGTCATTACCACCACTGTCCCGCAAAAGTTAGCGAGAAACACCCCCCGCAGCATCATGTAAATGTTCATTCGCGATCCCTGGACCAAAATTGACATCCTCGCATCCGGCGTTACAGGGGTTTGGCGGTATTTGGAACTAGATTTGGAATGCCGTTCTTCAAAACACTCAAGTGTCGTATTCATGTCTTTACACATCATACACATTCAGTCTGGTTGCTTGTTTTAAACATTGGTGATTTTCCCTAGTAACTATAAACACATGGTTGGTTGACTAACAGTTTTCATAGGGGTGGTTCAACCTCAAAGCAGGGTGAGAGTAGCACTCTGGTTGTTTGGTTGCTCGCCGGGACAGGTGGCTGGACTGCTCTTGCCCGTTTCTCTGTCTACCTGCCGACCTGTCTACCTGTCTAGCTCTCTGTCAATTTGTCGATCTACCTGTACATATATTTATTGATTTACATTCTATGTATCTCATCATGTAGCAATTCTATCTATCTCTCTGTTTATTTGTGTATCTATCTGTGTCTTCAAAGGACTATGGAACTCTCTGTCAATCTAGCTGGTTAGCCAGTTTTCTTCTATCTCTTCTTATCCAGCTTGTCAAGCTAATCTTTCCAACTGTATCCAACTATCTACTATCTACTGTATTTCTAGTCCACCGTGGTACCACAGACAGCAGTGGCAATTTTTTTCCGGTCAGATAGCTAGAGACACAGACACAGCAAGATCCACAACCATCAAAGATCTCAAGCTCCGAAGCTCCGGACGTCCAATGTGGAGCGACGGCTATGCTGAGTTGTGTCCTCTGGTTTTGCTGGTTTTGCTGGTTTTTGCTTATTTTCTGGTCTCTGGTTTTGCTGGTTTTTGCTTGTGTTCTGGTGTTTTTAGTTAAACCCACAGCAATTATCCACTGCAATGGTTGCATTACTCTATAATCATTGACCTGCAAAGATGTTTCAGTGTGAATCAGAAGCATATACAACTCTTGACCATTGATCAGAAGTATTGACCGTTATCATCAACCATCAAGCGACCATTCCCATTCGCTAAGCATTATTTGCTTGCCATGATCATGGGTCATCAATATGATATTATGATAACCATTGTGTAAACATCCATCAGTAGCATGGGAAATACTCATTCAAGAATAAGAAACATGATAGTTTCATGTGGCTGTGGGTCAAAACCCTGTACCCCTGGTTCCCCCATCATTAACCATTGTTTTCCCTATTATTGTTGGTGGAAATCCCCCACTAGTTGGTTGGTCAATATTGACCCATAGCCATGTTGATGACAACCAGCTCATTCACATTTCTTTGTGGGGGTACCCGAGCTTCGTTGAGGCTTCGTGTCCGGCTGATCGGCTGAGCGGAATAAGCACCGACAAGGTTAAAACAAGCCATGGGAGCTTGTGCGCCTTCTGTGCTATAAACATTCCGAAAGTATTTTGCTCCATTTTGCCGCTTTCTGGCTGAACAGGTCACCACGTTTCTTGAAAATCGAAAACAAAAAAAACATCAGGAGCGAAGGTGGGTTGTAGTTGAACGCCGAGAAAATGAAGAGCTGTTTTCTACTGAAGAGATCACATATTTCATCGTGTTTCTATGAGCAGCTAGTGGCCTGTACACTGTTTCACCTCCGTCCTGGGAACCTCTGATGCTTTTTATGCTTCTGTGTCAACTGGTTGGTGGTTCAGATGTTTTTTGTTTTCATATCTGAGGATGAACATCTTTCTCTGGGAACAGGTTAGAACCACCAACCAGATAATAAATGCTTTTTTGGTTTGCGGATATTGTGCTTAGCGCTTGGTGCAAAGTGATATTTGATGACACGGATATTCACAGAAAGTGTACTAGCAAAGCGCCAAGAAATCCAATGACAACCTCAAGGTCCTAGGCGAAGGTTCTGGTAAATCTCCAATTTGAAGAGTGAAAAAGCGACACAGAAAGCACCATCATCCAGGGTCCGCGTCCGAAAATGGTGGGGATTGCTTGATCGAAAGGCCTCAAAAATGGCCGATGGAAATGGCACCACCATTGATGGACGAACCCTGCACGCAGGAACCTGCTTGCTATTTTCCGGCACCACGCAGGGTTGCAATGGTGCTGGGGGCCATGGCCAGTCTACAACACATTCACGGAATTTTACAGAGATGCGGCCATGATTGACATGACTCAAGAAATTCGCAATTGAGGGCTAGTAATGAGCAAGCAATTTGAATCAATTATATACGTTTGAATGTGTTTGACAAAACCCTTGATGTTTGGCAATGGGCAACTACATAGGTGACAAGAGGGAACATGAAGAAGTAGTTTAGGGTTTGTAGTGAACAAATATTGGGCTATTTTTTTTGTATGAATGGATCAACAAATTTGTAGTACCTTGAGGCCGAATCGACCCATGAATGGTTTGATGCGGTGCAACATGAGAGACTCGGGTGACTATCTCATGGGAATTTGCTTGTTGTTTTTTAACCTACAAAACTTGTTTGCCTTTGCTTATTCGTGTGACTGTCTGGCTGTTTGGTTGATGCTCAGTCAGGTTGTTACTTGTTTCATGCCTTTTTTCATTGTCTTCTTTAGGTTTTTCATATGTTTGTTTTTGTCTCCCTGCTTGTTTAGCTGTGTTTCATTCTCTTAGTATTGTGGGTCTGTGTTGTTAGCTTGCTTTCTTGTTTCATCCTTTGTCAGTTCGGTTGTTTCTCAGCTTTATGTGCTTTGGTTGTGTCATAATTTCGAATTGCTTAATCACAATGTATTTTCTTGGCTCTTGTGAGATATGGTTTGACTCTTCGTGCAAGAATGTGTGATTTGCTCACGATCTATTTACTTTGCTACGACCGTGACGTAGCATAATTTTCCTGCACAGTTTGTTGCTTTCTTTTTGATATTCAACTGTGTCCCAACAGTTGTACTACTATGTTTAAACATGTTTGACACTTTTAAACTACTGCGGTCTTGAACACTGTTTAACATGTTTAAACAGTTGTTTCTGTTTATACTACTGTAATCTACAGTAGTCTTTGCTTTTTTAAACATGTTTGACACTCTTCTATTTCCCCGCTGTCTGGCGAATCATGGCACCAAGCAGTACAACGTACAGTATAGTAATACATGAGGCTTTCTCAAATTGGGGAACCCAAAAACTGCTTGGTTTGTAACTATAAATGGTTACTATTGGATGATTGGGGTACCCCTATTTTGAGAAACACCCACAAGTGCATATATGCACAATGATTTGTTTATTAAGTGGTAGTAATCGTAAAGCCAGGGGATAACATTAAGCTACCAGCTGTGCGAACCATCGCTGCAAAGTTTACTGGAAGTGCTACTGCCTGCAGTTGTATCCCAAAAGAATTCCCTGGCAGTGGAAGAGCGAGTTGTTTCATGCTCATTGGAAACCAACAGGACTTGCCTGTTGAATCATCCGATCATCAGTCCTGTCGGCATTTTTGTCGACAGGACTTCACCTTTTGACCATCAAACAGCGACTTTTTGCCCATGCGCTTGTCCACGGATGATGGGAAGTTGGGAACCCAGAAATCCCTTTCAGTCAAGGTGACAGGAACTTCCAGATCAGTGGCCAGACAAAAGCAAATTTCAGTATAAGTATACTCAAAAAATAGTTGTTACCAGAATAAATTCATAATTTAACTACCAAAATAACAAGTTTTTTTTAAATTAAAGTTTTGCATATATGCTTAGCTTATTCTGGCAATAATTATTAGTTAAATTCATAATTTAATTGCCAGAATAAGCTAAGCATAGATACAAGTATAAGTAATCATATGTGTAAGCATTACATAAGTTGTTTCAAGCAACATGAGTATTCCTGGCCCCTGGCAGCCTTCGGGGCACTCCAACCCTACACACCACCACGAGGGTTTCCTGTCGCGCCAAGCTGCGTGTTCAGACAACGGACAACGGCTAGGTGTGAATGATTCAGTGCTGTGAATCTGCCGTAATGATGACGTTGCTGAACAAAACATCTGCAGTTTGTGTCACGTTTTGATCTTTGGATCTGGACGTCTGAAAAAAAGATTCGCGGCCGAACTTGGGAGTCTGCCAAGGGCCCAATCTGTTTGATAGCTCTGTCTACTCGCTTGTACAACAAGAAGAACGAAGTTGTTAAAGAATGTTCACGATAGGTTCATAGGGGATTAACTTGTGGTTAACTGTGGTAAATAATGGTTGACTTAGAGGTTGTGCATTGGTGCGACACTAGAAGACCAGTTGTCACCACTCCGTTGCTACAAAGATAGTAGACATGTTGCATCCACTCGATCTACAAGTCTATAGTGAGGTTGCTGAACCTGGCTATGCTCGTTACTTTTGATATCCAAAGTGCAGGCACACAAATTCATGAATCAAAAGAACCTTGGCTTTCCAAGAAGATGAGCACTCGTGTGCTGTTAGCCAGAGCTAGATCCATTTGTGCGCTCGTGTGGCCAAAGCTCGGAACAATATGGACATGAAATCTGGATTCTCCGGAGATCTACGGAGTTTACACTGTGCATATGTATATAAAAATATAGTTGAATATATACATATGTAGCGCAGCCATATGCAGCTACTGTATATCCAATCCGGTTCCTTCTCCACGTTTACCCAGCGAATTGGCCCATTATTGATTTCTGCGCCGAAGCATTTTTAGCAGTACGGATCAGAAGTCATCGTTGTGCCGGTTTCGAGATCGCGCGTTGCTACGACCATGTTGAAGTCGCTCGTGATTTTGTCGCAGCTAGCTTTGGTCAATGCGCTTTCTCCAGGACAGCCCGCATGGGGGTTGGGAGACTGGTAACGAGGCATCACAAAGCTTGGACCGATGATGCTGCGAGCTCGTTGATTGTCGGTTGCTAAGCATCATTACCATTGCCACCATAAGGATCCATAAGGCTTATACATCATCATAAGATGTCTATAAGATGAATAGTCATCGCGATTCTGTTGCGAAAGTTATTGGTTGCGAGCTTCACCTTTTGTTAATGCAGTCGTACTTTTGGAGATGAGCGACCTGAACGAGGTGTTTAGTTCGCATAGCACAGTGCGTGGTGTTTTGCTATGTTTTTGTTAGAGATCTTATATTCCCTAAAAATTGGTAATAAAAATACGGGAATACATAATTAAAGTATTTTACAAGAGTTGCTTTGACAGTCTACTAGTCGCTATCAAAACGGGTCGGTGGCTTTAAACATCTCATATTTTCCCTCTTATTGGAGATGATTGGTTGACTCATATTTTTCTTGACGGGGTTATAACCACCCGTCAAACAACAAGTACATGGTACATCCATCCCTTGCGTGTGCGGCTCGACTCAACGGGGCGTGGCCTGATGGGTGAAGGGCGTGGCCGAAGGGTGAACTAGTCCACCTGTGGCTGGCTCGCGAAGTCAGATGATGTGGCTATGAGTCAATATTAAGCAACAATGCTGGATGGCTTATACCCACGAATTCTTAGGTTTTTGTTGTGTTTTTGGGATATGATTGATTTACCATAGAACCACTAAAAATATACATATTTTTAGCAAGGGATCGACCATAAGCCACCAAGAATGTCATGAGGAAAAGCATTGTTAATGATAGGGGAACTGAACCATGGTTAATGTAGGGGAACTGAACGGGGTTCAGGGTGAACTGACCCACTGCCATGTTTGATGATGGTTTGCTTCCGAGGATCCAGGATGTTTACTGAAGTTAGGTTTGGTTTTCGGAGCCTGGGGTCCGCTGTTTTGAGAAACACCCATGTTTCGTTGATGGTTTATTGCATGAACAGATCCAACATAAATCCACCACACATCAGTCGCAAGCTGCACAGGAGACTGCGCCTTTGTTGGCATCTATGGTGATCAGGCGGGGGAGTCACCTGGGGTGCCCGGGAATGAGTGAGCCAAGTGAGCTTCCCGAAGCTGCTGGGCAAGCCATTTGACAGTTGGATCCACCGGTAAATTGGCACCATATTATTGAGCCTGGTTTACTAAATCTGGTTTATATATTAAGTATACTGAGCACTGGCAGTATATGTGGATGGGTCATATTGAACATCCAAAATATAGTTCACATCTCATGGCCCTGTGGCTGGTCAAGAAGTACTGGGAGCCGTTTGCGGCGTGGCTCCAGGGGTGCGCCCAGAGTTTCAGTGCTTTGCATTATTTGAGCATAGTGCGAACATGCCTACGGCAGGAGCGAGTGAGTGAGTTCATAAGCTTGACTAGTTTTCTCGTTTACTGACTGATGCTTTTCAGCATTTTTGTTTGCAAATGATTCTGGTTGGTGGTTTCAAACATTTTTATTTTCCCTAGCAATCATCAACAAATGGTTGGTTGACAAGCAAGTTTTTCATAGAGGTGGTTCAACCACCAACAAGGATTGGTTGATTGACTTGCGGATAGTTTTCATGACGGGACTATAACCACCAACCAGACTAGCTCGCAGCTCGATCTCGGGCTTCCATGGACAGCAGGCCCGGGGTAAAATGCTCCCGCTTGAGCTTCGCAGATATTGGCTAATACCTTGGACGTTGAACTAAATGGTACACTCTGGTGATCTAACATGGCAATTGAAAATCACCATTTCCAATAGGTAACTAATCTACAAATGGTGGATTATCCAGACTTAGTTAGATCACTAGAGTGTGATTACTGGATATACTAGCAAATATTTACTTTATATCAATTTATAGAGATTGGTAACTTCCAATTACTAACGTCTATAGCTAATAACCAATCTATATCAATTTACTAAGTATACAGTAAATACGTAATATCAATTTGTAATATCAATTGATGCAAATTGGTAATTAGCTTAATTAGCCATAATTGGTCATTTAACTTCAAGTATCCCTCAGCTTTATTTGGTATAGGTGGTGAATTGGAGATGTTGGTACCAGTCAATCGCTTCTTGGCATCCACCAACTTGCATGTACATCCCCTTTGCGAAGGCAACCAGTACCGGTCACGAACCATGGTTATGGGGGGTTACAACCACCCTTACCGGATAGTTTACTATGGTCATATCCCAGTTATATCCGAACAGCACATCCAATGTCACATCCAAGCAACTGAACGAACGAGTTTCTACCCTGTCTGGCTGTGACCATCAAATACTCAAGCGCCAAGCACCGCCAGGATGACTTTGCCCTGGTGATGATGGAGGACGTGGATGGGGAAGACCTTTCGTTGACCGAAGAGTACCCATCCAGCAGTCATTTCGAGGCGCCAGCCGTTGGAGGGGCGCCATGTCTGTGTGACGGTGCACAGACGCAAGGGTTACGCACATCCAGAGTAAGATTTGTGGATGGTTTATGGGTGATGAATTAGTTATCAACTGCAGGTTAATGATGGTTGAAAAGCTTGCAGCTTGCTCATTCTTATTGATCGATCATGTTTTTTGTTTGATTGGATTAGGATTTGCCAGGAACATGGACGAGAAGATATGGTTTTGGCAGGGAATCTTTTGGATCCACCAAGAACCTCTGGATTCACAAGATCTGTTTTTTCAGCTCCGTCCGATAAGTTACATGCAGGTACATATCTACGAAGAGCTTAGTTTGCTTCTCATTTTTTGAAGCAGTTTCGGGTTGTGGCTTATCGATGGTTGCTATCCCTCAACAAAGCAAGCTTCAGGACGAACTCAAATTGCCAAGCGAGAAAAGGAACAGACTAGTCATGTGGTGGCACCCTTTCTGGAGCAGATGATTCGTCTGGAGCAGATGATTCGACTGAGAAAAATAATGTCTTAACCTCCGATCAAGGCAGAGATCCCATGAATTTGAAGAAATGTGCCTCTCCACAGCAGAGAGCTGACCACATGCTTGAGGATTGGCAAGAAATGGCAGATATCCATAGAAAAATGATTGAAACATGGTTGATTATGATCTGTCATGAGTCATTATTGATTAATCTTGATAGATAATGGTTGAATTAATGTTGAGTGATGCTTGATTAATGGGTCCTTAGTTCTGGTTGAATTAATGTAGACTAATCGTTCAAAAGCGGTATTAAATGCTTCATGTCCCTAACAACCACGAATGAGTTCAATATGATTGAGATGATTGATGAAGAACCAAGCGATGGTGGGCAGCGTGCTTGCGATGGAGTGAAACTCTGGATTCTTGGTTGCTGGATCAGCTTTGGCTGCTGAATTTCTAGTGATGTTTAATCATCAAGTAACCACCATCAATACATCAATGGTTAACCCTCAATAGTTGGTCAGATGATATAAACTAACCACCATCAGGGCATCAGGGTTCTATGAACGGATCATGAAGATTTCTATTCTCAGGCTTTCGCATTGGCTTGAACCACCTGTGGTGACCATCGGCGCGGCGTCAGGTGAGCAATTTTGTGGTGGCCAAAAAGCACGTGGGAGACGCCAAGAGGGGCACTGTGCCTTGACGTCAGCCGGGGCTGTTGGCTTCGCTTCGTGTTTGTCAGGGACAGGCCAAGTACAGGAAGGTTTCATGAGGTCAGTGGAGGTTTCTGAAGCCAGTTTGGGGACCCCCAAATGGTTGGTTTATTGCTATGAATGATTGATAGTGAATGATTTGCCGGATGTAGTTGGTGCTTGATTGGTGGCTGATATACTGGTTACTGAATCGTTCATTGATGTTTATTATTGGTTAATGAATGGTTCTTTGATGCTTCATTGATGCTTGATTGGTGCTTAATTCATGCTTGACTGTTTTATGGGTTGACTAAGGGGCTGATTCATGGTGAATCAAGGTTGATTCTTGATTGATGTCCCCCCAGTCAATGATTAGCTATTAGGTGATGATGTGGGAATGTGCCAAGTCATAGTGGCACCCCCAAAACCAATGGTGTCTAAGTAAAATGATCATTGGCTTTGGTGCGGGCGCATTGGTGACCCGTCATGGCTTGGCACATGTGATGATGTGATGATTTCGGACGCGCTGCAGGTGCTGAAGAAGGAGGATTTTGAGACTGATGCATCGCAGCTGGGCTGGCCGCTGCCCTCGTTGGGACAGTGAGTGGTATCTATCACCGTCCAGCTTTTTACTTGGGCCATTTTGAATCGAAAAATGTCAGTTTTGAGTTGTCAGGGACAATTTTCAGACATTGGCGAGCAAGAAAATCTCCAGCAAAGGTTTTAGAAACATGTCAGTTTTGAGTTTTGAGGGACAATTTTCGGACAGAGCCACTTGGCGAACCAGAAAAATCTCCAGCAAAGGTTATAGAAACCATCTTTGGTGACATTGATTGACTGGTCGGCGGTTTGATGAAGACATGTCATATATTCCCGAATGACTTTGCAATGGTTGGTTGATTGACTTGCGCGTATTTTTCATAGTTCATATGCACGATCTATAGTTGATGCGTGGTTATTAAGATGGTGATGTGGCGATATGGTGACATTGGTAGACCATGAATATTGTGTCATTATTTTAAACTTACAGGAAGACAATGAACCTGATTGACCTTAATTGAACCATGTATAGATAAATTACAGTAGTTATTTCCCATTGATGGTCTTTTGTGCTTAAATGACTAAATTAATACACTCAATTCCTTGAAGTCACATCTATATCGTTGACTCATCAACCATCCAGATTAGTTGAAGGGGTTGGTGACCAGCCCATGGCGTTCCGTCATGCCTTAACGGTTGGCGCCCTGGCTGGGCTCGGCCGCTGACGTCGCTAAGGACCTTCGTCGCTCCCACGGCTCTGACCGTCTTCACGGGCAGCGCCAAGTTCCCGACGGCGCTGTGCAGCATCAACTTGGAAGACACCAGGGCAGGCGGGGGGGGCTGCGCCCCTGAGCTTCATGGGCTGGTCAGGGGTGATGGAAACTCGTGGCTGGTGATATGGCGAGCTGGGGCGATTTTTTCACCAACCATGGGGGGTCAAGATGAACCAACCAATGAATCTGGGTCAAAATGTGTTTTGAGTGAACATTTTGGCGAGCTGGGTCAATGTTACCCAATAATGGTGGAAAATAAGTAACAAAGATAGTGGGAAAACAAATGGTTAATGATGGGGGAACCAGGGGTACAGGGTGAACTGACCCACAGGTGATTAACTGGTTGGTTGATGGATGGATACCTCATGAAATGGTTCACAAGAGTGACTGGTTGGTGGTTTGGTTAACACCTTTTACTTTCCCGAGTAATCATTCCTACATGGTTATTTGCCTTGTGCATCATTTTCGTGGAGTGGTTCAAGCACCAACCAGGTGATAATAGTGAGTTGGGGGTGGTTTTACAGCTCTAAGACACTAGGGACCCACTTCGCCAATCATGTGACACGTAGCACCACACGTAGCACTGATCCGCCAGCAGTGCCCTGCCTGGGGCGGTCCCTGGGGCGGCGCTTCGAACCGTCGGCCGCCCGCGATCGTCGCAGGAACCGTTGCTCGTAAACTGAACGAAGAGGTGCGCGCGATATCGGGGCCCGGCTGCGGAAGATTTGGTGATGGGTCAAGCAGTTAACCAACCAACAACAATGGTGATTTCAAGCTGGTTAATGGTTAATGATAGGGGACAATAGTCAATAGTGGGGGATATACCAGCGAGTTGGGTCAATATTGACCAAGCAACCAGTGGTTAACTAGCTGGTTAGTGGTTAATAATAGGAGAATAATAGCAGGGTAATGGATAATAGGGGATGATCACTAGCAACTATATGGTAGGGATGTCCCAGATAATAGGGGATGTGATAAGCAACCAATGGTTTAGCTGGTCAGTGATAGGGGATAGCAACTAGCAACTATAGGGGATATACCAGCTATATATGGCGAGCTGGGTCAAGCAGTTAACCAACCAACTCATAGCGGATAATCACCAACAAGAACCAATGGTTAATCCGATGGGAACCAGGGCTACAGGCTAAACTGACCCATAGCCATTTTTTGATGCTCAAATTGAATAAGAATGGTTAGACCCGAAGGATATAAACTGGTGGATTGATTGATGGATCATCAAATTGAATAATGGTTGGGCAGTGGCAGGTTTCACTCTGATAGCCGAGAATACCCGACAATTGGTCGAAGGGTACAATTTCATGTCTTGATGTATATCAGAGATATTTACCAAGGAACCAAGTGTTTTTTGGGGGCACACCAAAGATGGGGAACGGTTGTACTGACATATCGATTTCCGAAGTGATTTGATGATGTACTGATGCCATATGATGCCTCATTGGACAATTTAGATGTAAATATGCTCAATACTCAGCTGGATGGCTTATACCCAGTAGCTTAGGTTTTTAGTGTTTTTGGGATATGATGGATTTACCATAGAACCACTAAAAATATATGTTTAGCAAGGGATCTATAAGCCACCAAGTCAGAGTGTTTCTCGTTGATTCGCCCTTAAGTCGAGCCTGCAAAGAATCGGCGGCTCATGGGGAATCATGATGATCCATTAAATATAGTGGTTTCTTAAAATGGGGGTACCCCCAAAAATGGTTGATTTATCATTATAAATGACTAATATTGGATGATTGGGGGGTACCCCTATTTTGAGAAACACCCATATATCTACGACACCACATGCGGTTTGGAAATGTTTGGAATGCCCCATCGATTTGACGTTCGTTGATTGCTCTAGTGGCAATTGAATTGGTCAGCGGAACCATGACCCAAGTGGGGTTGTCCATAAATGGTGGTACTTACCATCCAATAATGGCCATTATTCATAGGACAAGTAGCGATTTCTTGGGGGGACACCATTAATTATGGACACACCCAAGTATCCCTATAAAAATTGATAAATTAATTATGTTTATTGGTGGTTGTGGTAGGTACCACAATTTATTCACAAACGAAGTGGTGGTTTCTCGAAAAACAGGGCACCCCCAAATTATCCAGTTGTTTGACCATTTATAGTACTACACCAATAATTTTGCGGTACCCCTATTTCAAGAACCCCCCTCCGGAGCCTGACACATGGTGTACAGAAGTTTTGCGGGTGGAGTTATACTATTGGTTCCTCAAACACCAATGTTTGTTGTCAGCAATGTATCACAATGCACTCATAACTTGTTGGACAAGCTGCTTACGAATTTCTTATCAATTGGCTAGTGCTTCAATCATTTGACCACATACCAGATTCGTTATCAATCTTAATTGATTGGAGTTATCAATGGCTAGCAGGCCAGCAATATATGGTTTGCCATTCTTCTCCATGTACGAGTGATTAGTCATTGTTGGCCACTACTGCCAGTAACGGATGATTAACCATCATCCATTGACCAATTCTCAAGGATTTTTCGATCATACTAACGATAAACCATTTGGCTTAGTAATGATTAATAGCCAATATCTTAGTTGACAATGCTGCTTATGGTAAAAACGAAGATCAATCATAGCTACTGATTTGTCATCATTGCTGTCGGCTTGAACCATTCAATTGACCAACCACTCCAAGCTATACCCTACCAGGTAAGCTAACCTGGCAATGGAAAATCCCAGATTCATAGCTGAGTTCCAGCCTTTCCCAAGGAAAATAGGGCAATTTTCAAACAACCAGTTCGAAAAATTGGTGAAAATCAATGAACATCATTTCTCAATTGGTGAAATTTGGTGAAACAAGGTGAAACTTGGTGAAACAAGTTCGCAGTTTATAGCTGCGCCATGCTGCGCCACTACGGTTTTGATCTTCGGGGTTCACCTCCACAGTACGGTGGAGGCTCGGCTCGTCGCGTCGCTGAGCAGGTGAGTGTGGTGATGCTGGGCTTGACTGAGACGGCCCAGTATGGGGGATCTTTCAGCGGCAGCAAGGTGGCGGAGGGTGGAACGGAACTTGGAGCACGTTTGACTAGCTGGTGATTCTCAGGGAGCGATCAGGGGTATCCCGTTCAATCCCTTGAAAGGGGGAGCGATTTAGAGCTACAGGGAGTGGTGAAACCAGATGGTAGTTGATGTTCCCCAAAAAAATGGTGGTTTCCAACCATAGCTAAGGGACAATCATAGGTCGCTACGCTTGGTGTAATATAGATGATTTGGAGTTGGATGAAATTCCTGGGCTTCAAGATACTCTCAGCTATTGCCAGCTATATTGGTTGGGGTGCGCATCATGGGGTGCACCCGGGAGTTCCCCTGGGATCGCGGGGCGCAGGCAGAGCTGTTGGAGGACATCAGCAACCCCGAGAACTGGCAGCGCACAGCTCCCCGTGTCTTGGACGGACGAGGGAGTCGTCCAAGCGCGAAAAGGGAGGCAAGTTTCAGGTGAGGATTCCTATGATGGTTAGTTGGTTGGTTACAGTAGAGGATAGTGCTTATAGTAGGATGGTTGATTGATATTTTTGACCGCCATATGATGGTTAGTTGGTTGGTTAATAATACTCGCAGGGTCTGATAAGTAACATTAGTGGCACATATACCTGCTATATATGGCTATGGATCAATATTAACCAACCAACTCAAGGGGGACAATCACCAACAACAATAAGGAAACCAATGGTTAATGATGGGGATGGTTACAGTAGAGGATAGTGCTCATAGTAGGATGGTTGATTGATATCTTTGACCCACAGCCATATGATGGTTAGTTGGTTGGTTGACCAATATTTTCAACACTTCTAACTAGAGAAGTATGGTGCTTAATGATCAGCAAAAACGGTCAAACAGCTACTGATGATATGATGGTAACCAGGTTCATAGGGGATTAACTTAGCTTAAGAAACTTGGGGATACCCAACCAACCTATTGATTAAGCAACTACTGGTTGGTGATTTCATTGACATTTGTTACTTTCCCGATTATTGACAAATGGTTGGTTGGTTGGTTGACAAGTATATTTTTCATAGGGGGTGATTCCGCCGACCAGATATGATGGTCAATAGAAGGTCGATGTCACGGTTGATATGATGATTAACGCAGGACAATGGCGGCTAATGATTCAGAATGTCAGTGGTCACTTACAATCTTGATGGAAACTGGATATGGGTCAGTACCAAGCATCCAATTCGAAGGAATCGGTAAATATGCCAACAGTTCGACTCGTTGAGTCGCATTTATGGTATGTTCACC
>VSDK01020108.1:118532-154239 GCA_009767595.1 Symbiodinium kawagutii | reverse complement strand
TACGTGAGCGGGGGGGGGGGGGTTGGGGCGGGGTTGGGGTGGGGTGGGGATTTCAACGTTCATTTGCATTTGCTAACGCCGTTGATGGTACGTGAGGCACGGGATGGGGTGGGTTGGGGTGTGGTGCGGTATGATGTCAATGTTCACCTGCATTGGCTGACGGTGTTGGTGCTCCGGTGCACGGGCTGGGTGGGGTTGGGGTGGGGTTGGGTATGATGTTAACATGCGTTTGCAATTGCTAACGGTGTTGATGTTACGTGAGGCGCCCAAAGCATGGACTGAAAGTGGTCATCCCTGAAAAATTGTTCCAAGAGAGTTGGCATCCAGGGAGCCGATGGCATTTTGAATAAACCGGTTGAAAAGTATAGATCAGCTCCGTGTGGCTCAGCAACATTTTTTGACATCACCAATTCCAGCAGTTGAGGAAGATGGCGTGACGACAATGGCGTGTTGGAGACAGTGAACGATTGTGACCTACGTCACTGCAGGAATTGCAAGCAGGAAATGTCCGGTTTGTTTAAGTTTCCGGTTCCCAAACAGCCTGATGGTTTACATTGGAATTACGGTTTCCAAGTCATCAAGTGTTGGAAAAACCATACAAAACGCCAATGATTGAAAACAAACATCGCCACAAAGTGCCAGAGAGGTTGCCGAAACCAAAATCTCTCAACATCCTAGTGGGTTGTCCCTGCATAGACTTCCGCATTTGGATGCGTTTTGGTGGATTTTGATGCATCAGTCTCTGATGGGTCGCATGTTCATTCTTTGATTGGGCCATCTGTCTTCGCCACTGCCAGTCACTTTGCTTCTATACCTTGGAAGTCCCTTGTTTTTTGATGTTTTTTGTTGTTGCTTCTCTTGCCATCTGGAAACCTAGTGGAAGGTTCCTGGTTGGATGCGGTGTTGGTGCACCCAACCTAGCTGACAAGCAAAATAATTTTGAAATCAATTTATCCTTACAGTGACGGTCTTCATTGACAGGTGCACCTGCGGCACAACATCAGAGTCACTGCGGAGTATCTCTGGCGCCAATGGGTTGCGCCACAGGCTACGATTGGATCCTTTTTGGTTTGTTTGTGGTTATCGTTTGCTGTTGTTTGTTGTATTTGTTTTTTTTTTTTTTTCGGTCGCTTTTTGGAATATGTTTGTGACCTTGGGAACGTGACTCGAGGAAAGGGAAAGACATCTGCAGCGTCGCCTGTTGCGGAATACGTGCCAGATATTTTTCCATGGCAACCTGTGAATGAATGGAGTTCAACTGAAAAACAAGTGTGGATTTTGTGAATTCATTGTTCTGCTGCGTTTTTTTCCCCTGCCTATTAATTTGGTTTCACAATGGTGCTGACTCCATTTTTCTCTGGCGGCAGTTGGTGCCGACCAAGGCAAACTGTGCAGTCGTTGATAAACTGCAACAATGTTGTTCAACAGGAAAAAATGTGCTCGGTTCTGAAGAAATCCTTTTGTTGAAATGAACAGGAACATGCTGAACGTGCCACAACCGTCTGTGATACTTCCAACAGTTTCAAACTTATTTGACTGGAAACTGGAAACATCAGGTTTTTCTGTCGAAAATTGAAGGCCCATTCACTTCCACGGTTGTTTCGATAGCCTTGGAAGGGAGGGATGACTTATATCAGCAAACCTGTCAAATAATGCAACATTTCGAAAACATTTTTCAATTTATCAATGTATTCTCCATGTATTTGATGTCGAAGAGGCACCAGTTTGAATGATTAATGATTGCACCGGCAAAGACTGAGACCGCGCAGATGGACACCTTCGCATGTCTGAATATATGTTTGTTGTATACGTTGTATGTTTGATTAGATTTTGCAATTTTGCTTTGCAATACATCCTTGACCCCAGCTTTGGAAGCAGATGGAAGTGAAAAGAATGACAGACAAACACATCAATTTCGATGCTGTAGGCTTGTTTGGGATCGGTGAATAGTGAAGGCATATCTTGTAAAGAACATAAGATACTGGTAAAATACCATAGTGATTGACATAACATGTTCAAAAAATATTTGTGTTCTGTTCTGATCGTGTTATGGACGCAGTCTGGGAGTCATGGCGCTGCTCAATGGGTGGACTTTTCTTTGATGTGGGGGTCTTTGCCTCAGATGGCACACAGTTTTTCCAGCGTGTTTGCACTAGGGAGAATCAGGGCTAGGGCCCCAAGCACAGTTGTTCTGCTTGCAACGAAGAGGACATCCCTATGGGGACTCCAATTGCGCAGGGCGATGGCCGGGGTACGGGACATTTGCAAGCAACCGTCTTCCTACACTGTATTTGCAAGTGTGTAAGCGCATCATATGCATTTAAGAATAGAACCTATAATGTGCCAGAGCCAAAGCCCAGTTGTATCAACATCAAGTCACTGAAGAGTGGTCCTTTGTGTGAGCAACCACCTGAGTGTTGAACTCATCAATAGGACCAGCGCACTGAGCCTCGAACCAGCTTCTCCACATAATTTCTTTGTCAAGTGGCAAGACTAAGAGATCTCAATCCTCTTTGAGCAGTGGCAAGGGCCAAATCCAGCGGTTAATCCACTGTAAAGCATGGACGACCGGACATTCCTTCGGTGCAGGAAGTTCTGCAGCCGATTTCACTGGCTCCTTCTTGAACCCTTCTGCCACCATGGATTCGGATTCCTTTTTGCTTCAGCTGTTGCAGTTAAGAGATCTTTAGGGGAAGTGGTCAGTCTTGTTGGCAAGAGGGGCAGGTTAGCCTTCAGATGATTCGTCACCGGCAGAGACTCTTTGCCTTCCCAGGTGCTGCTCCCTGGAGATGTGTCGATCCGAGGTGGGCCATGAAATGGGCATCATTGAGCAGTCTCAATTTGATTTTTTAAGGCTTAGGCATGGGACAAAACAACATGCGTATCATCATCATTGATTATGCTTTGGCACATTGCTATCATCATCGTTGATTCTGGGAAAGTCTGCATGATGATATCAATGATGCGGCCGTGTTTTGTTTGACAGCTTTGTTCCAATGCCGAGGCCAATTAGGTTGCCACCTTCCTTTGCCAGCCTTGTTCTATGGTGCTTTCTGTACAGCCAGGCATGCAAGTCCAGCTAACACCCAACAATAGTTATGTCTACAATAGAACACCAAGAACACAGTCTCATGGAAGCACCCATCATTCAGGGTCTCATTTTCCCATCATGATATATCATGATGACATTTCTCCTGGATGCTTGGGTACCGTTGACCAACAGAGCTCCAGGCTGTCACTGGGTCAACTCCACCTCATCGTGTGCCATCCTGAGGAGTTCCAGGATGGAGTTGAACAGCAGCTTGAGAGTTCAACATTCAAGCTGAACACCTGCGTCCACATGCGTCTCATGGTCCCTATCAAACCTCAGTTTTTCGTGCAAAAACAACGAGTCGAAGATAGGATGTGCGAGAACTTCGAGAACTGTGCAGCATGGAGTGCTGCCTTCTGGAAATCTCGGTGTTACTGAGCATAAAGAAAAAGTGGTGCTAGTCTGTGATCAAAAGGTACTCAGATCACCAAAGCTAGCGATGGCTAGGTGAGTTGTTGGCTAAGCCAGAGGTTTAAGGAAACGCAAATAGGGTCCTCTTCCAAGTTGTGAGGTCAAGATCAACAGACCTGCACACTGGACGAATTTTCTGATGTGCTCTTTTTCTTTGTGTTTTGCCTGGAAATATATCCTTTATATCTCTTTATTGTGTTTGAAATTATATACGTTGATCATTGCCGTGGCTTCTCTTAGACGTGCACATGCTTGAGCACGTGCTCTCGAACTTGTTTTCTCTTAATTTTCCGCTTTTTTCAAAGCTTTGTGTTTCTCGAATGCAAATCACATTACAGTATTTATTTAAGTGGCTGAACACTACAAAGGGCGCACACAATGTCAAGCCCATGACGATCTATATAAACATGGAGATGGAGAATTTTGGGTGTAGTTGCTGTCCACAGCACCGGTGCCGGTACTGCAAGTAATGTCTTAAACGGCCAAGCTGACTATAGCATACCAGCATTTGTGCTGTCCTAACCCATTTTTTCCCAGGCCCTGAGTTCATTTACGAAACAGCCAAGAATATCCTCAGTCCAATGAAGCTTCTTTGAAGTGAAGATGTAAAGCTGCATAGCTGCTGCATAGCTGCTGCATAGCTGCTGCATAACTGCTGCATCTTGTATCCAAGTGCTCAAAAATAGCAGGGAATACTAGGTGTTCTTCGGTATGCGCAAACGAAGAAGACGGGCCAAACCATTTGTTGCTGCTTCGAGTTTACAAGTTCCCACCCAAGTTATGTTCGGATTGCGTGTTATTGTGAGGCCACATTGGCAACATTACAGGTGAATGAGGTAAAAAGGTATCCGTAGTACTGATTCTGGAGACTCCTCGTGTGGTCATCTATTGTTGTATGTCCCATTGTTTGTTGAGTAAGATGGGCTAGCAGAACAAATCAACAGAGGCAAAGGTGGTGTTCGTAACCACGGCACGGATATTTTTGGTATGTGATCCACTACTCGCTATCCTCAGCAGTGGATGATTCGCTTTGACCATCATTCACCGCGGATGGCTGCCATCAGGAGCTCCATCATGATTCATCACTCACCATCATTGAGCCGTTGTGAGTGATGATTGGCCATCCTAAAACCATCAACAGTGATTAAGCCATCCTTAAACTATTATGGAACACCATCTTCAAACCATGATTGGCCATGGTTGTGCACCATCATTAGACCATCATCCCCCATCATCAACCACTCTTTTCCCAAAGAAATTGTTGATGATTCTCCCCCATGAGTTGGTTAAAGCCTTGACCTAGCTTGCCATGTTCTTCACCCTACTTGACCCTTACTCCGCAGCCATAGACGGCCCAGGCGGCTCGCGGGAAACAGCGTCTCCTAGCTGCATTTCTGAAGCACCTACAGTATCAATTTCAACGCGCTTCAGAGGGCTTCAATGATGGTGTTTGAGGGTGGTTCAATTGGTGGTATTTAATGGTGGTGTTTCATGGTGGTGTTTAATGATGGCTTAAGGATGGCTTTATCAGTGCTGATGATGGTTTTCTGATGGCTTAGTCATGATCAACAACGGCGCAATCTTGGTTGATGATGGTTGATGATGGTTGATACTGGTTTAATGATAGTGAATGATGGTGGGTAGTGGTGCAAGCTTAAAGCGGTCTCTAAGTGGTTGCTGATTGAGCCCGGCTAGCGCCGTTGGTTCACTGACACGGTGCCAGCACATTGAGTTTTGGTGATCATCCTGCAATGAGAAGACTGAAAGTGTGAAGATGCGTTGGTCGAAAGACTAATGCCTACCCAGGGTTAATAAACCCCTGGTTGATTAATAGGGGGTATCCCCTAAAAGCCTTGGTTTTCCATTAAAATGGGAACCCCCCTAGTTAATCAACCAGGGGTTTATTAATCCTGGGTTACCATTAGTGTGACATTCTCGGAGATTCATGTTTTCCACTGGAAAATGGTGCAGATTGTTGCGGTGCGGAAAGCCCTTCGCTTTCCAGGTCTTTTTTCGTTTTCGGTTGCTCTTTTGGAGGATCAGTTTTCACTGAGTCGTGATGCCACTTCAATCAGAAATCCAGAAGCATTTCAGGCGGCGGTCCAAGCCCAGAACCCAGGGGGTGAGCTGGACAAACTACTCAAAGAATTGGTACCAAACATCGACCAATATCAAAGCCACTTAATCAAGGCCTTTGTTGTGTCCTTGCAACTCACGGGGCGCACTGTTGTGGGTTTGAATTCGGCTAAGAGGCAAAGAGAAGCAGATTCTTCACAGAAACACATGGGCATCTTGAAACCCGGAGGCTGACACCATCAGCTTCTCTGGACGAAATTTTTGGTCGTAGGTTTTTGGGTTCAAAATTCAAGTGACTTTCTGGGGACTCGAATTTACAGGTCCCACAGTGGTGTAACGACTTTGCCCCTGCTGCCTTGGCCCAAAAGTGTTCCGCCGTTGTTTGTCAGCCACAGATTGGTGGGATGTAGCTGCTGGTGTATGCGACATCACCGAAGAAAATTGCACCGTTGAGTTGTTCTTTGTAGAAGTTCTGAGCGCGGCACATCTTGCTTTGGGTGGTTGAAGTTTCAGTAAGTTCTGGGAATCCTGGTATTTTGTCTTCTTTCTCGGACAGGGCACTCCACAATAACTCAATTGGTTGTTGATTGCCATGTTTCATTGTCGAATCTGTGCAGGGGAATTCATCTGGGGAAAGCCTTTCAGATCTTTGGGGAAGCTTGTTGTAACACCCTGTGGCCTCATGTCCGAACCTGAAGGTGCACTGCTTGGGTAGCAGGGGGTGCCTGCAGTGCATCTTGCATCGTGTTTCGGGGCCAAGGTGTTCGGAATTCACCACTTTCAACATGACGGTTGTGATTGTCATACTGCTGCAACTACTTGGTTTGGCTGGACACTGGCCAAGCTAGAATATGATATATCTACAGTAAAGATGTTTTCTTTCTTCGGAGGCACCTATTTTGGAGCCAAAAACAAGAGGTTGCGAACAAGCTTGGGACTGAAAGGAGTGGTCAACACCATCGTGTTCCGTCTGTTTGCAACAGGAAATTTGTCCCTCTTTTTCAAACGTAGCGCGTGGAGCAATCTGGCGAATGATCGCGGCCTTCTTCTTGGTTGGTTGGGACTGTTGTTTGTTTTTTTCCTGTTGCGAAAAAGTTTTGAGGGACTGTTCATGAATTAGATATCACTGGATAATCAAAGGTTTTGAGTGCAGGAATCAATATTATTCAATATTACTTTCTCTGTTTTTTCTCATTTACTGCGGTAAAGTCGTACCTCGAATCTCAATGGACGTGACGCAGAGTACAGACGGTTCTACTTGTCATGTCTTCATACTCTGACGATGATAAAACATCTCATGTGATGTTCGTCGATGGGTGTTTTATTCACTGATCTGCTCTGGTAGCTATAGAGTGAGGTTGTCCATAGGGCAATCTGGTTTCAGCTAGTGTGTTGGTTTGTTCTGGTTGAGGATGCCACAATTAGCAACAAATCTATGCTACCAGTTTGGTAATAGCTGGTTGAGTCTGCTTCGCATACTTCCCGGCTCAGAAAAAGCAACCTCTCCTGTCACAGTGAAAAAGGATTGGGACTTGTCAGGCTACTTTGAGAATCTACTTTGAATAAGTTGAGGCGATTCAACACGTGAGACCCTAAGCTTGATTCTGATTCGTTGTGATTTCGTGTAGCCATTCCTGATTTTTCCAACCATCAATCATTCTCATTACAGACCGCCACGAACCACTAAGGGAATCTCCACTATGAACCTTCATTAACCACTTATTCAGTTATTCATCGCCATGAAATCCATGGAACATTCAGATCCTATCCCCCAAAAAGGCGGCACCCTTCCGAGCCATGGATCCGCTGAATGACTGCCCCATCTGTTTCGAGACCTACGAGCCAGAGCCAGCGGAGCCCGGGCGTGGTGGTTTCTCAAGACATAGATTTAGGATACCCGGGTACCATCATCCAAAGGTTTTACCATTTATAGTAATAAACCAAGCATGTTGGGGTACCCCAGTAGTGAGAAACCACCATATAGCTCCAGCAAACTTGAAGATGTGTCGAATTCACAGACTGTGCCTGGAGCTGGCTTTTGTTTGCCTGTCATGTTCAGGAGCCGGAAGAAGGTGAGGAACGCCCGGAACCCGTGGGCCGTCATTGGGCCGTGAAGCTCGACTGTTGCCAGCAATCCATCTGCTGCCATTGTCAGCTTTGCTGCTTGCAAGCGCGTTTGGGGTTGGTGGTGAGAACGGACATCAGCTGGTGACAACAAGTGCTAGCATCTATATTTGAGTCACCTTGTGAATGCAATCATTTGAAAGCTTGCAGCCTCAATTGTTCTTCCTTTGCCCGGTCAAATCCGCGTTCTTTCGGTGTGCACTATATAGTCTTGTCAATCACGTTGGTAGAAAATTTCTGCTCTTTAAGCTGGTGAAATCACAAAAGTCACTGGATTTGTTCTGTCCATTCGTCTTTCTAGGGAGATGAAGATTGGTTCAAGCACTGCGCTGCAAGGCTTAGCGCGGTGCCCCTTCTGTCGTGTCCGCTGGCACGGTGAAGAAGACGAGGAGAACGAGAACGGTGGGAACTTTTGGCAACGAAGGACCGGCGAACGAAGGTCATGGATTCATCATTTGTCATGCAAAGTGAAGACAGTCATGCCATTTCAATACATTTCATGATTCATGATGAGGATGCTTGATGATGCTTCGGATACTTTTCTGATAAGATCCACCATCATTTACTATCTTCGAAGTTGTTCCGAATGCTGAAAAAAATCCAGCACGCTGCTGCAGCTCCCCTGCGCAACAGGAGCTTTCCCAATCCGATCCTCACCGTGTGGGGCACGACTCTGGCCTTCGACGCCATCCGGGTGATGGCTTCTGCGGGCTTCTCAGGTCCGTGCCTCTCAGCAGGTCGGTGAGGATCCCCGTGTGGACACGTGGCTGTGGTTATCTTGTACCGCTGGCGGTTCACCTCCCGCAACTGATCAGTCCAACTGTTGGGATGTGAACTGCTACCCTTTGGTAGGTTGATATTGATCCATCCCCACGTCAAGATCCACACTCAAACCAAAGGCGCCCAATGTATTGGGCACTTTTCCAAGGCGAACATCTCTAGGCTTATGGATTGATCGTTTTCACCTTTCTGGGTAGGTTGATCAAAACCCCTGGAACCCGTTAATTCAGATTTTTCTGCAGCCCTCAATCATCCAAGAGGAGCCAAAGGACAGATGTGGATAGATAGTTTCCGATGAATCATGGATATTTAGTGGTAAATTCAGGTAAATCTGCAGATCTTTTTTGACCCTACATCTACTGGTGGCCGTTTCCATGACGAGGCATGCGCTTTGCTGCCACAGCTGCAGCTGCAGCAGTGGCAGAGGCCTCCCCAGTGGTGCTGGTGGGTGGCGCCGTGGGTGCTACAGCCATTGCAGGCGCCATGGTGAGCTTGGGAATGACCTGGAAACTTCGGTTGATCAAGGATCCCACCAGAGAACTAATGGGTGATCGGTGGATCTTTTTTTGCCTTGGCAATTCTTGAAGATTGGGCAGATGAGAACAAGGCAAGAATCAGATATCATTAGACAATCAATTGGACAAGGAAACAATTGGACAATCTTTTGAACATCCCAAGTATGTAGATGTCATCCCAAGCGTGTCAACCACCTGAGCTCGACGCCAACCGAAACCTAGTAGCACCCTGATTCCTTGGCTGCGACGTGCCCCACTTCTGATCGTCCGTGAATCGCTCATGTGATGACAAAGCTCAGCTGGTTCTTCAACCTGAGTCGCAACTGCCAGGTTGATGGCGGGAAATCCGAAGCCCCAACATCCCGAGTTCGTATAGAATCGATCTGTCAGACTATTCCAGCAGAACTCTCATTGTGTTTTACTCAGATTCTCAAACATGACTTTCTATCCTTGCCTAAAGCCAAGCTAAAAGCCTTGCTACAAGCCTTGCTAAGCCTATTCTATCTCGAACCATCTGTCCTTGCTAAGAAAAATCTGACGGATCCTTGCTGAGCCTAACTCCAAGTGATGGGCCTCGGAGGTGGCTTGGCCTTGATGAAAGCGGCCGAGCATCGCCCAGATATGGCCCAGCGGCTACGAACGTCGGTCCGGGACAGAGAGAGGTACCAGCTCGTTTTCGACCAGGAAGGGTGGCCCCAAAGGGTGGCCCAAGGGCTAAGCTGGGTGTGAGTTGGTGCCAGATTTGATGACATCCTTTGCAGGGTCTGAAAACATGGTCATTTCTGGTTACCAAAGCAGACGTGGGGCCGCTACTGTTTTGAATTCTCGCTCGCAGATTTTTTGATCTTTCTGTTGGATCTGTAGCATGGTCAGACTCTTAAGTGGCGACTGCCTTGTCAGGAGAGGCATGGAAGCTTTCAGATAGCCCTGCAAAAGGCGGTGGCTTGCATTTGGGATGTCTTACAGTGGCACTTGTCACCCCAATGGGAGGGTATGCCGCATGTGTACCTCTGCAGCAGTTGGGAGGGAGTTGCAGCTAGATGCTTGGCGCTGTTGGCGGCAAGCCTGGGATTTAGAGACAGGTGGCGGGGCAACCAGGCATCGTGAAGGGTTATAGCTTGACTCTATTTGCAGTCCCAGAATCACTAATGATTGGAGATCAACCAAGCCACCAGCTCACCCGAGCAGCCAACCAAGCAATCAAGCAAAAGAACTACCAAGCAACCAATTGACGAAACGACCAGCCAACAAGCCATCACCTCTTTTTGGCCAATGCGAAATGCTGAAGGTACACTGGATCGATCTGGCGGGCGAAAGGGAGATTGAAGCATCGCCAAAGTGACCCCGCTTGCACAGCTGAACTGTTGTGAACCTGCGGTAATGAAGATGGTCAACAATAAACAACATGCTCAAGAACAGGTTAAATATATAGTGAACAATGGCTAATAATGTTAAATGACGGTTGTTTGAGAAGATAGAAGTCAAGTATTGATATTCAGAACTCAACCAACAACGGATTGCTGTGGCGATGGCTCTAGAGTGCAGAGCTCAAAAAACAGACCATTTTTGCAGCTTGACATCTTCAAAGGAGCTCGTCACTTGGCAGTCGTTTTTTTTGAGCGATGCACAAGTATGCAGCATGGCTTGACATTTGAAAATGACTGGAATCAACAGTGGTTGGATATTGACGGTTGATCATCAACGGTTAAAACAATCTTCGAATATGATTTTGGCAAGAATTGAACACTGAAGAATATCACCAAAGACCGACTCTTGATGATCATCAGCCATTAAGAACAGTAATATGTTTGATAAATAATCCCAGTGGTTTGTTACAGCCATGAGACAAGATCATCAGTAGGGGATAATGATGATTTCAATTCGTATCCTACTTGCCGCTGGTAGCAAATGTACAATCGATGGCCCCTGTCGACAAATAGCTGCCAAAAACAGATTTCAAGTATCATCAACCAAATCGACATAGTTCGCATCATCAGTACCCATCATTATCCTTATTCATTACAATTGTTCAACAGCTGTAAAGTGAAAGAATAGAAGGCCTCCATTGGATGGACAGATAGATGAACAGATTGTTGAATGATGTTCGATCTTAGATACAAAGATAAGACAGATCGTTTTGATCGATACACATGCATTGTGTGTTTAACATGATGCGCATATTATGTGTATATTGCGCGCACATCTACGTCATCTACGCAGTATTTCTATCTATATATTGGAAGTGAATGTATCTATGTTACGAAAGCCAGCCTGAAAGGCGTAGCTGAGTTTTGGTGTAACGAACTTCTTCTTTGAGCGGTGTGGAGGGGGGGGGGTTAGAAATGAGCACTTTTTGCGCAGACAAACACAGAATAGGGCAGGGATTTGGCAAGAGGGCGAGTTCTGGTTTCAAGGTTTTGGGGACTGGTATTTTGTTGTTTGCTTTATTGTTTCTCTTGCGCTTTCTTTGAAGAGTTTGTTACAGGAAATAAATTGTGTGGATTTCAGGGTTTTTGCTGTTTTTTGCTGTGTTGCATGCGTTCTTGTGATATTACCAGCGGAGACAAAACCATGAAACTACAGATGTCGTGGAGCATGCGGTGCACAAAACCGTGCGTATACCGCGATTTGGACACAAGGTGCAAAAACCGTGTAAAAACACCGGCATTGGAGCTCCTGGTACTTGGAAAGCAAGGTCAGGAGCTCGCTTGAACCCTTCGTTCTCAGGTATCTACTTGTGTGTATCTATCTATCTATCTATCTATCTATCTATCCATCGATCTATCCATCCATCTATCTATCTATCTATCTATCTACCGTATCGGGACAACCTGATCTATGGACAGCCCCAGGTCTATCTGCGTTGCTCACCACTGGGAGCGGAGCTTCCAGCTCCAACGACCCGATCTCCCAGCGTTTGTGGGGCGACGTCATCTTTCTGTTCCTGCTGTGGCCCCTGGGCGTCACCATGGGTAGGGATCCTGGTGGCGGTGCCATGGACCAATTTCTGTTGGGAATCTGATGAGTGGATTTTTGTTTTTATTGGTTGAAGTCTCAAGTCCAAACTTATGCTGTGATACATATTGTCAATTTGGGTGTTTCTCAAAATAGGGGTACCCCCAAATCATCCAATATCAACCATTTCTAGTGGTAAATCAACCATTTTTGGGGTTCCCTATTTTAAGAAACCACCATTTAAGTCCTCATCAGAAGTTTCCTGTTGAAGAAAAAAGGCGGCGGTGAACACGATCAGCCTCCAGGGTAGTGTAGCCATCTGATCGTCAGGGGCGAGATTCCATTCAGGGGTGGACGGGAGGATTTGTTGTCCGGGAGTCCGCCATTGATGCAATGGATCGGTGGTTTGAAGGCAGTCAATACCCCTATGAAGAGGGTATTCCAATGGCCCTAGAATTGGAGGTCACCTATCTAAGCCGCCAATCACCTGCAGTCACCAACCAATCACATGGGTTGCGGAGGACTGGGCATTGCTGTGAAAGACGTATCTATCATCGCTTACAGGCCCACAGCCTTTCTCTTGAATTGCGCGCAACGTTTGTGGGTCAGAGTTGGTGACCCACACAAGTCGAGACATTATTGGCCTCGCTTCTGGGTCTCTTGTACGCCCCCACACTTGCTGAACTTCCCCAGTACGAATTTGCAGCATTGCCTCGAACATTGTCCAAGAACCCTGTTGATCAGATCAAGATGGCATCAACATTTTTCTTCATCAATTTTCTTGTTCGTTCCCATGCATTTTCTATACACAATCACCAAAATCATCCAAGTTCTGTACATTTGACGCGATGCCAGGCAGGGGGTGGGAACTCACCCGGGTCAACTAGCACGGGTAATAGCGAGGCTATGATGGCACTATCCATCCTTAGTTTTGACAGTCATCCCTGGGGAATGCTTGTTTTTTCCGGCATGAAAAATGCACGCGGGGAACTGGCTGGTTCCTGCACGCTCGATCGAGCTGCTGCTCAGGTTGGACTTTAATCCGCACACACCGAATTGGGGGTCCTGTGACTCCTATGGCTTGCCTCCGATGCATCTATGTTGGCACAACCGCTGGCGAGAGGCAGGGAAGGGCATGCATCGAGATTAATGGCTGGCAAGTTGATTGTGGCCTTCCAAGCGAGCCTGGCTACATCGATTTTTACAGGGAGCTTATGAAGAATCCAACTGCACGTATGGAATTCTTGCTGCCAAGTGGGTATAAACTAAGAATTCTTAGGTATTATATGTTATAGCTTGGCTCAGTCAGTGCTCACGGACTGACCCTTGGAGTAACCAAGGATTGCCTGGGTGCAAGCCTTGCCTCAGCCAGGATCTGCGGCATGTGGTGTCAGACTTCGCCCGGCACTTGCACAGCGATTCCATTGAGGCCACGGCGGCCACGTGGCTTCCCATGGGCTGGGAGGCATCACCAGCTGCGTATGGTGAAACTGTACGTGGTCGTCACATGCTGGATCTTCCCTATGAAAATGTCACCAACCAATGGGAGGGCTGTAAAATCAGGTTTCGCAGCAAAAAGATGTGGATTTTGCACAAGGACACCTCGGCCTTGAAAGAAAGAGGGCCATCAAAAGGGCCTATGACAGTGGAAGTGAGTATCTCAACCCACCAACTCCTGCAGAATTCAAACACCATATTTTCACAGCGGAGTTTCGGAAGTATACTGGCAGCAGAAATCATAAACCATCAACTGCTCGTTATACAGTTAGTTGTATATTTGCTAGAAAGCCTGTGGTTGAATGTTTGTGATTGGCAATAGGGTTGAAGATGTTTGCTTAAGGTGTGGCGATTGTGCACTAGTTGGCTGTCGCTGAGGGTCGCTTCTGCGTCCAAACTTGACAGATTCACCTCTGAAGCTGCCGATGTTGCAAGAAGCTGTGGGATTACCACAGTTGCCACCCCTGAATCCATAGGGAACCGATGCCTTTTTGGGGCACTGGTACCTCTGGCTAATACCGCATCATTGGTAGCTCGCATTCGGTTGAGACACACAACTGGGATATCTGGGGATGCGTTGAATTAAGAAGCAGATGCAAGAAACACTACACAAGCTTACAGTAATTTTCCAATGATTTCCTCCAGTGTTTGTCTAACCCCACCAAAAGTAGATGCCGCTATGTGCCAAAAGCCAAGTCTGAAAATGACGAAACTCCTTGGGAAAAGCGATCCGGTGACAGCCTGCCATCATTTTGTCAGGACTTTTTGCCCGTGAAAGAAAAAGAGATGGTTCGTGATCCCAGCGAATTGCTTTCCCTTCTGCGGCAGAGGGCCGGATCCCAACAACCCGTGGACGTGCTTGAGCCAAAATCAACAGTTGTTGAGATATTCATGGAGTACATACAGACAACCTGGATCCATGTGCTAATTTTTCACTCTGGTTATCTCAAAGTCGCCGAATGTCGAGACATTTTTTTTGGCTTCCAAATGAATGACCAGGTTTGGCCCGAGATGGTGAACAGTAGGACGGGCATCAAAGCCCAACACCATGGTTCACCACGGTTCACCATGGTCCACAATGGTCCCAGTTCTTCAATCTTCGCAGCCTCACGCTTTTTGGGCTTCCAACGGTGCCTCAGGCTGAGTGTTTGGTCGCCATGCTGGATCACATTCTGTCCTGGGAGGCGGGAGATCTGTGGCAACAATAGCAGTTGGAAGGGGCTTTGTTGTTGCACTGGGATCTGTACAAATATATCTCTTTGCATGCATGTACGTGTCTGATGTACGTTTGTCATGTGGAAGCATGGTTGAGTGCAAAGCCGTGCCTTTGAGGTTTCGCCAACAAGACACACGCCCACACACACACACACACACACACATGCAGAGCAGCAGATCAAATTCAACTTTGTTCGCACTCGGGCTTGGACCATAGCAACTGCACCTGGTGGAGGTTGTCACCTTGGACCGTGGATCGCCGGGAGCCAAGCTCTTCGTAAAGGTCCTGTCGCTCTGACATGCTTCAATCGTTGGTTAGCAGCCTTAGCGGTTGAACATGAACCCATGGTTGGTTGGGTCACGGATGGGTGCTACAGCTAGCGAGCTTGGCTTCGCACCATCACGGTCTCCAGTTGAGTGCAACTCATCGAGGGAGTCCCAACTGGGGAAGCTGCTCCTTGGTTTGTTGAAACAGGTGGGAATAATTTCATACTATAGATGTAGATTTGTTGATTTGTTGGCACAAGTTGATAAGAAAAGCGGACAAATCTACTTGTATCAGTAGGCATTTCAGACTGGTTGTGGACTGTTCTTTTCATTTGGTGCAAGAGTGTTGTGGCAAGATGACACAATCAACCATGTTTTTGGATGATGGATTTCAAGAGCAAATCTGGACGTGTTTCCACTCAACCTTGACAAGGATGCTAGGCATCTTAGGTGTACTTGTTCTGGGGAAAGGACAGCAGCGTCGGAATTTGAATCAAACATTACTTTTTAGCTGGCTTGTGTATATATTGGTTGTGATGGACTAATACATGCAGAGGTTCAAGTTTCAGTCATGCTAACTGGAACTTCTCAGTTGTTTGATATCTCTTGGTACGCTTCAAACTCTGCAAAATCACAGTCTCAACCTTTCAGAAGGGGGTTGTGTGCGAAGATCGTTGGACATTGTCTTTATTGACAGACATGCACACACACACACACGGAGGCACAAGAAAACATCAGTTCTTGAAAGTGTTTCTATTCTTTGATGTACATATTTTTTGCGATCTGTCTGCTGCTTCCAGAGCCTTTGCTCTCAAACAAGCGTGGAGATATGACTGAAAGAATCTACCAAGATCGAATTCATGTCACAAATCCAGGTTTACAGCTGACTTCAGTGTACCTTCGCAAAGCACATCATGATGCTCCTGCGCCCGGCCGCCCCCGTGGGGCAGCCTGCAGTCCCTACTCCGGCCGTGGGGCTCCGTCGGTCTGCGACCCCGGCCCCAGAGCCTCCGACAGCGGCGCGGAGTGCGCTGGCTCTGCTGGGCGGATTGGTGGCTTCGCGGGGCTCGAGGCTTCGACGCCAGGCTGAGAAGAAGGATCTGATCGTTTCGGAAGCCGAGGCATCTGAGGAAGCTGAGGAAGCTGAGGAAGAGGAGAGGCTGTGGGATGCGTTCAAAAGCACGTCGCTGACATGTGCTATATACACATAAATAAATATATATATATATATATGTGGTAGAGATAAAGATAGACATAGACATCAATGTGTCTATGTTAGATAGGTTGTTTTGCGGAGAACTGTTCGTGCACTTGATTGCCTAACAGGAGTGATGGAGCTATCACAACTTCGCTTTATCAGCCAGTTGTGGGGGCTCATTCGCTGGCATCAGAGCATAAAAGTGTAAATTATTTTTCATTTATTCAGGAGCGTGAGTGAATATCATTACATATCTTGATGTGGAGACAGACTGCTCGGCACAACACATTTCAAGTTTGGTGTAGCAACACAGGTCATGCACTTTCGTGAAGCGGTTGTCCTATAGGTGCAGCTCTGGCTGGGTGCAAAGTATCTTTGAACATGAACGCCCGAATGAACAGAAGAACAAGTGAGGAGAAGAGCCATCATTGCTCATCCTTGTTCTTGGTCCGTTCCTTCTCAGGCAAAGCCAAGCCATGCAATTCACTGTTCAGAATTTTTCATGGATCATTTCTCACTATTTCCTGTTGGTTCGTTATATTGCTTGTACTGCTTATATTGCTTTATTGCTTATATTGCTTACATTCAACTTTCATTGACCATCTATTCCCATGCAATTCATGGTGATTCCCAACTGATCATATTCCATCCGCGTCCCAGTCCCCAGGAGGAATCGCCCAAGCGGAAAATTCGCGCTCGGCGAATGCCGTTCGACCCCAAGGCCGAGCCGGGCGCGATGGAACCTTTTGGCTACTTTGATCCCTTGGGAATTTGTCCACCGGGTGCCTCGGCTCAGGACCCAACAGTGGATTTTCGGGCGCCGATTTGGGATTTGGGATCTCTTTCGGCAAATGCGCGGCAGTTTTGAGAAGTGGTTTTGGGGATCTGGGGCTCAACTATCCTAGCGTTTTTTTATCAAGAAACCATCTAAAGTCTAAAGCAATGCCAAAAACTTTGCAGCAGATGGTTTCCACCAGCTCTGCTTCTGGGGATTCTGATCAACAGCAAACCACTCAGAAAGTGCAAATCCACGTAACCCATGGTTGGAGCATCAACCTTGCGATGTCTTCCACACTGACCTCGGCTTCTGGAGCGTCAGGAATGCTTTCTGAACTGATGGGAGTCCGCCCAGCCCCCTTCTTCAAAGGGATTGTGGCCTTGTTGACCTTGTCCAGAGGTGGTCCTTCACTGAGAAGTCTTCTGTTTAGCAGCCAGGATGATTGGCTGCTAAGAATGGCCTATCCAGGTTGCAGTTGTGCCGGTAAGGCAAGGTACAGTGAAAGTATGGGGGTAGTTGAAACACCCAAAGTCGCTTTCTTTGTCCAATCTTCTTTCTCTCCTTCAATTTCCGGCATTGATACGGCATGGATCCTTGCACAATCCTTGGTGCGATTTTTCAAAGGCACTCATTGTGATTCCCCCGTTCCATGTTTCTTCGCAGTGTCCAATCCCAAGAAATCCTTGCCATTGAGAAGTCAAAACCCCTCACAGTTGGTGGTCATGGGAGCCATCTGATGGAGTTGGAGCATAAACCGACCAGACAAGCTGCCGCCTTTCTGCTTGTTTTTGTTGCTCTCCTTTAGTCCGTTGCGGTTGGGTTTCCTTGATTAAAATTCCTTTGATGCATTTCTTTGAAGGTTTCTTTGATGGGGTTTCTTCATGACCTTCCCTAGTCCATGTTGATTTGTTGGTCACCCTGCAACCCTTTTTTTGGATGACTGGGCGTTGCTGAGGTGATGAAGGAAAGTTCAAGCAGCTTCGTGCTGCGGAGTTGAAACATGGCCGGGTGGCAATGTTGGCCTCGGTTGGTTTGCTGGCGCAGTGCTACATTCGGCTCCCGTGCCCTGGAGCAAGGAGCAACATGCAGAATTTTGTTGAGAAAATTTACCTACCAGAAAAGAGAGATGCCCGCAGAGGCATACATATAAATTGATGTAATATAAGAAAGGTCGATAATGATGGCCTCATCAAACGGAGTTTCCAACACACCAGCAGGGTTGGTAAAGCCACTGTACTAGGTAGGAACTGACGGTCAGGGCTGGTACCATGTAGTGTAGCGGAGTAGCAGCTACAGCTGCCCCGTAAGTCCAGTTTCACCGTTGCCAGTGCGCTCACGGGGATGGTTGATGCACAGATTTGGAGCCATGCAGTGGATTATCATACCATCAACTACAAGACTTTTCTACACACTTGTTCGTCAAAGAATCTGAGAGTACTCCACCACTGAAACTCCACCATTCTTAAACTGCTGATCTAAGACTCTGTCCATTTTGCCTTTGTACAGGGCTCCACCACTGAGGTCAGCGGATTCACGTTCCAAAAGGTTTGTGTATTTAATTTCTCAGATATTGTTTTGCCCTGTTGGATCAGTTCGTTGAAGTGTTTTGTAAGCCAATTTGTTACATTTACAACACTTCTTGGCACCTTATTGGCGTACAAAACACTTGTTGAAGAACGACATTTCGCTGTTTGGACTTTCCACCTTTCCTTCTTCACGTTAGACCACCTAGAGCTCGGTGGAAGGAAACATCAGCTATGATCCATCCCTGGTTGTGACTCCGTCCGAGGATCCTGGGCTTGAAGGACTCGCCAGCAGGATACAAAGCAGCTCTACTGGTGCCATCGCTGTGGATGTTTGGTCTGGTGGTCATTACCTCAATGCTCTTTGAATGGCTGTGGTGGAACCTTGAGCGAAGTTATGCTGTGGGAACCTCTGCGTTTGGATGTGGCAAAAAGTCTCTTTATCACATTCTGAGCTTTCATCCACCCTACGTGCAGGATTTTAGCAGTATGACCCGTAGCATGACTCTGTAGCAAGCAAAGAAACTTATTGAGGCTGTCATGTCCCGAAATCGTGAGGGCACTGCGATTTTCACAGGTGGTGACTTTTCGACAAATCTGAGGGGTGGGTCCATATCACATTCTACAAAAGTGGAGCATGAGAACATTCTGGGATTCTCTGTTCACTCTAGAGCGCATTCACCAAGGGTACAGGCCCCAACAAAAGGGTCATCTGCATGGACCTTTGATTTGTGACCAGGTTGGGCTGGGTAGACCCGAGATCTTTTGCCGAAAATGATCGATTTTAGTGAGGAAGCCATCAATGTTTGGGGCAGACTGTTTGTGGGACGAACCGAAAACTCTGAGGTGGTTTGCAACAGGACACAGGGTGATTCTTCTACCCTGTCACTTTAGCCGGTTTGGCAAGATTCCACTTTTTAAGCCGTGCAATAGGCGGGTGGCGTATCTAGCTTTTGACCACGGCAATCATTGGAGTAGTAGCAACGATCACTTGGGGCTCACCTGTACACCTGAGTTCAACCCCTGTGGCATTCCAGAGATGATTCCCTGAGTTGATCAAATTGCTCACATGCTGCGTATCACCAAGTTTTGATGTGCCCAACGATACATTTGAATGAGCCCTTGAACCTTGCAAATCGAATCCTGGGAACCAGCACAGGTTCCACCTGGTGAGTGGTTCCATGGGGATGCTTCCAGACCTTAGGAAAGAAGATCCCTGGAAAGAACCTGGAAACTTCGGAGATCCCTTGGGCCTCAACATGTACGACCGCGACATGCGCAACCGGGACGAGCTCTGGGGTGATCTTGGGAGGGTCGCCGGTGATGGGCAAACCCAAGTCTTCATGGGACAGCGAGTGCCAAAGGCTCCATAGGTTTATTGGTTTATGGTGTCCCAGTATGGTTGACTGGTTGCAGGGACACTGGACATAACCAGTGCAGCCTTCCGTTTCTTGGTGTCTTTTGTCGTGGTTCCTTCATGCCACCGGTTTTGTTGGGAATTCCCCAAAGGAACTGGGATTCTCCAGCAGAATCCTTACGCTACTTTGACTTGAAAGGGTTGCTCCTTGCGTGTAAAGATTTCCATGAACCACAGTGCGCGCTCAATTCAATGGCTCCGGGAAGACAACATACCAATGGCTACCAATGGTAGAAAAAATATGTAGCTGATAGATTGTAGCAATCTTCCTGCTCACAACATTTTTTCATCTCGATAGTTGGCCCACAGTGCCAATGAAGAACAACTGAATTAGCAGTGGTCAATGATTTTCTTCCTTCACCGCACACGCATCATCACTGAAGTTTATATGCAAAGCGTTCCTCTGATGAATACATACTTCAAGAATCAACTGCTAGCATTTTCCAACATGACTTTCTGTGCTGCAGATGCGTGGTCCTCATCACAATCACTCGAAGAGCTTCCAAGTCAACAGCTCTTTAAATTGGTTTCACTTCTGTTTGTTGATGATTTGTTTGTGGAGCGCCACAGCTTGGGAAGATCCCCACAGACACCACAGCGCAGGAGCTGAACAACGGGCGCTTGGCAATGTTCACGACCAGCGGCATCCTGGCAGCGGAGCTTTACACCGGCCAGGCGGCAGCGGCAGTTGAGATCGCAGCATCGTTCAGCAACAAACCACGCGGGGTTCGAAGACTTTGCGGTTCATGGAGTAGACAGGGTATGTATAGATGTACGCGCAATCATGTGGATGTAAACATATAGTGTGCATATTATATATATACAGATGTAAATTTGAATTTCTACAGATGCACACAACTCAGCACATTAGTTTGATTGAGATCCTTGTAGCTGTTTGAAAAGACTTCCACTGTCAGCGGTTTCAGATTCCTCAACTGATCCCAGGGGCGATGAAATTGAGCTTGCTGGGGTCAGCATCAGTTTCAGACAGAAAGGAAATCTGGAAGGGCAGGTCTTTCAATTGGATATGAAAACTGAAGGACTTCATATTATGGAGGTTCAATTGGAAGGTTCAATGAACCACACTATTCTGTGAACTTTAAATGTGCTTAAGAGAGTACTAGGGTTCCAGATTCCGACAGACTAGTGCCAGATTTTTGCAGACAACACCAAGGAGCCCCCGACAGCCCTTGGCAACATCGATTCCCCACCACTGGTTTGAGGATGAACAGACCTGTACCTGTGCTGTATATACAATGATTGTATGCGATAGATCAGGCACGCATATAGATATATACACGTGTATATATATATATATATACATAGATGTACATACATATGCAAACATATGCATTTGACAGTATATCAATGTATGCACATAATATACCGTCCCGTCAATTTGTTGTTACGTGCTGCATGTAACGCATTGCAGTGCAATTACAATGATGTACGGCAATGAAATGTAAGGCAATTCAACTTCAATGGATGTAATGGGCATCTCCGAGGTCTGTGAAGGAAGGATCCAGAGTCATCCCTAGGCATCCAGGATTCCAGGTTGACTCTCCCAGCTTTGCCAGAACGCAGCGCAACAGCTGGGGCTCCAATGATGCTCGGTGATGATTTCAGCGCTTTATGCAGTTTTATGCAGTTTGATTGGCAATTTTTTTGCCATGGTGCTTTCTCAAGCCATGGGGGCACCCCCAAATCATCCAATATAATACATCATGTACAGTAATAAATCAACCACTTTTTCGGTTGCCTATTTCAACGAAGGCCCATTTCTGAGATCATGGAATGATCATCAGGGCATTATATGGTGGGATTTGATCATCCATCAATGTTTCCACAATGACCAGCATGAATCACTCTAGTTAGTTAGTTAGTTAATTAGTTAGTTGGATAGTTCATTAGTTTCTTAGTTAGTTAGTTAATTACCCACTGTCACAAGGGGTTCCATTGGGTTCCAATACTCCCGAAGCTCAGAATCGGATTGAATCTGCGTGTGGGTTCGTATGGCTGCGAACTGCTGGGGTGAAGCAAGCAGTAGAACATAGTAGAGCCAATTGGGCATAGTTGTCAATTTACAAGCCAGCGATTTGTGGTAATAGTTTAATGGTAATGATTGATTGATGGTGCTTAATGTTTTATTGATTTGTTGGGAATAATGCTCCAGCGATTTGTTCCGTTTGCAAACACATTCACTGCTTGCTGCTATTTTTAAGCTCTATGGATGAACAATGAGAACTTGTCCGAGAAGATCTGGGAATTTCGGGTCAAAAGAGACCGCCAATGGAAGCAGCTCAGTTGCAAAACAGACCCAAGGCTATGTACATGCTAGGTACGTATGAATATCAGCAGAAACAAATCTTTAGAGAACGAGCTGCAACTCTCCCCCGTGCTGATTTTTCCAGGTCCAAAGAGTAGGGGGTCTGCAGCAGTTGAATCACTCACGTTGTGGGGCAAGCATCGCATCGCAGTCCCGGGGTCATTGCAGTTTAACCAACTGGGTGTAGGGCCTTTGAGGAAAACCATTGGCCACACGAAAGGAGTTGAATCGATCAAATAGGTGGAATGAAGTGAGTGCCGAAGTGTCTTGGCATCACCCGAGAGAAGTGGTATCATGTTGACCCAAATTGGGCCTGTCTCCAAGTCGTGGGGTTCCATCTTGACAACCTCGCTAAGGACTCAAGCAGCCTTTGTAGATCCAAACCTGGTGCGTGTCGGTTGAAAAAGGAGTGTTTGATGCTGAGTGAATCTTCTGATTCCTGGCTGTGTTGCAGCTGGTCTGGTGGCAGTGCCACGCTTTGCATGTTGACAGGTTGTGGGTTACGACTGTCACGACAGTATGAATGCCATTGAATTCCCGGAAACTGGATGCTTTCGGCTCACACAGATGCCCATTGAAAAAGGTGTCAAAAGCAGCCGTTGATCAAGGGGCGATGCTGTTTATATACCACCTGGTTCTCAAAGAATTCTTTTCTATTCAATTCTTACGTTCTCTGGGGATGGCCCCAAATGCCTCTGCTGCAGCTGATCCTGTTTCAGACCACTAAATGCGAATGTTTGCTGCCTACCCCAACAGCATAAATCAGTGACCGGATCGTGGAAATGAGGTTGGTGGCCAGTGCTTCTGAGTGTAAGGGCCTAGATCTATTGATGATAGATGATGAACACCCATCGATTTGAAAGCCTGGTCTCGTGCTTTGCAACCGGGACATGCACCAATTGGGACCTATAATATGAAGCTCATTCGATTGCGTGTTCTATAAGAGGCCGCTGGAGGCACGTGTATGTATGGCAGGTGTGTAAATATGTGTATATAAAGATGAGGATACATGCTATATATGTATCTACAGGTATCTATGTATATAAATACATATAGACACATATAGATACATATAGATACATATAGATACATATAGATACATTTGTGTATATATATATACATAGATTAATATTGATGTAAATGCACACGCATATAGACATATATATATATATTTGTACATGCATCTACAAATAAATATATGCATACACATCGATATGTGCAAACACACATGTGCATGCATTTAGGTAGACACAAATGCAGCACTTGAACCTACGGTAAACCCGATGTGCCAGTTCTGTCGTTGATATTTCCTTAATTGTACTTTCTTAATGCGCTTGTGAACCGACGAATTCCATCAACCATCATTGACCATACGTCCACAAAAAACCATTTCCTACAGTACACAGTAGACACACACACAATATCTATCTATCAATGTAAATGTATATATATATACACACGTATCTTGAAACATCTATATCTATAACTATATCTACATCTATATCTATATCTATATTCGTATCTACATCTAAATCTATATCTACATCTATATGTGTAAATATATCTACAGATATTTATATTTATATATCTAAATCTCTCTCTCTCTCTATATATGAATAAATAAATACATATATATATATATATATAAATATAGATAAATATGTATATATGTATATATGTGCATAAATCACTGCATAAGAGCAGCTGCTTTCGCCCTCCTGACGCCGCAAAGGTCAGACTTGATCAAGGCAAGTTGGTTGGTGCTCCCAGTGGGTTGGAAATTCTTGGACCCAGCCGAGGTTCCAGGTGCAGATGTGCTGCAGATCTTTGAGAAAATGTGGGTACACTTTGTATTTATGTGCGTTTATTTACTTATTGATTGATTGATTGATTGATTGATTGATTGATGGATTGGTTGATTGATTGATTGATTGATTGCTTGCTTGATTGGTTGATAGATAGATAGATAGATTGATTGATTGATTGATAGATTGATTGATTGATGGATTGGTTGATTGATTGATTGATCGATTGCTTGCTTGATTGGTTGATAGATAGATAGATAGATTGATTGATTGATTGATAGATTGATTGATTGATGGATTGGTTGATTGATTGATTGATCGATTGCTTGCTTGATTGGTTGATAGATAGATAGATAGATTGATTGATTGATTGATAGATTGATTGATTGATGGATTGGTTGATTGATTGATTGATCGATTGCTTGCTTGATTGGTTGATAGATAGATAGATAGATTGATTGATTGATTGATAGATTGATTGATAGATTGAGTGATTGATTGATTGATTGATTGATTGGTTGATTGGTTGATTGATTGCTTTTTATATATGTATATATATATATACATGTAAGTATGCACATACATATAGGACACATACGTACAGGATACGATGCCTATGTGCCCGCAAATATACACGCAAATGCAAGATCCTGTAAACGTGCGGGCATCAGCTACAACAGCTTGTTGAAACTGGCATCAGCCGAAGCAACTGGCATGCTCTCCCTTGGTTGGCTATCGTAACCAGCAACCTGGTGCTGGTCTTCTGCTGACTTCCAGGGTCGAATCTGCCAGCTTCAGTGTGACTCGCTGAGGTGGAACTATCCCAGTTTCTGCAAGAATCTCCAGGACGGACGTGAGTTGGCGAAGCAAGCTTGCTTCGTTGGCAACATGGGGACATCAGGTTGGAGCGGATGCTAGGGCTCAGTCTGCCGTACTAGTCACAGCAGCAATGACTTGGGTGTTTTTCTTCACATCACATCTTTCGAACAGAGATGAATATTTGAACAGTACCTCTGAAGGAGCACTTTTTGATACACCAGTTGCCAGAGGCACAAATCCAAGGTTTGAAACACCAGGGATGTAGAAATTGATGCTACTGTGAGTCTGCTTCCCTCACCATGTGGATGCTTGGACTGTTGACAGCGCCCCACCGGACATCCATCGATCCCAAGTGTGGCTGTAGGTCAGTACCAACCTGAGAATCCGGTGGGTGAATATCCCAACAAAAGCAAAATATTTTCTTCTTTGTGCTGGCCAGGAGTACCATATTTAGAAAAGCGTTCCCCCGAAATTTATCCCTTTTCCTGCATTTTTCATACTCGTATCTATGACGGTATCTGTAAAATTATGTTGTGAGCATCATCCTGTCATGCACTGGTGGCATACCGCAAAGTGACAAAATGAGGGTTGTGCCGTCAACCAATGGTTGAACCAACCACCGTTTGACTGACCAACCCACCAACCCACCAACAAACCAACCAGCCCACCTGTAGCCAACCACCCAATCAACCAAGCCCCCCAACCAACCAAGCGACCAACATGAATAAACAGCAGTTTGTAGTCAACTAAACATTTCTTTTTCGGAAAGGAGTAGCGTGTCTCAACCGACCAACCGACCAACCAACCAACCAGCCATCGTTGGTGTATCCCCATTGTTGTTTGTCATTGAACACCAACTAGCCATTCATCCAACAATAATAGGAATATACCAACACTAATTGATCAGTTCACCAACCATCAATACCCGACAATGATACCATCATTGGTTAGTTATTTAACCACCCTTAACCACCCTTAGCCATCCTCAACCAACCAGCCTTAACCCAGCAACCTGCCACCTTCCAGTTGACGCCGCCCAGGAGCGTTTCGCCGAAGCCTGGGCCGGTACGGTGGCGCCTGCGGAGGCGGAGGTGGAATGCCGCAGCTTCCAAACCCACTCGGAGGCCAGGTGCCGTCCAGTGTGGCAAGGTTCCCCCTGCGGTCCGGGGCAGTGGTTCTACGGAGTGGTCAGCTACAAAATTTGTTGAGGCAGGTCGTTCCGGTTTTTCTGGGATTCTTCTTGTTGTCCTCGACATAATCTTTGTTGCTAGTCTTGTCTTCATTTTGTATTGGTGTCAACCCATCTTTGATGATCATGGTATGATAGTAGTGTTGGCGAACCGCCTTGAATTTGGTTGCTTCCATCCGTTCTCTGCTGGAACTATGCCTGCGTAGCCATTGCGAAACACACGAGTTGCTTCAACATTCTGTGGACTGATCTGCCGGTGAACTCTCCCAGCGGCGAGGCAATGGCCCAACGTGAGATCCCAGAGGAGTTCAATAACCTTTGGTGCATGTGAGGCAAGGCGCTGCTCGGGAGAGGCATCAAAAAGAAAATTGGGATGCATCAAGAAAGAAATGCCAAGATCTAGATAAAAGGACAGCACGCCAGGAAGCAAGGAAGCAAGGAAGCAACGAAGCAACGAAGCAAGGAAGCAAGGAAGCAAGGAAGCAAAGAAGCAAGGAAGCAAACAAGCAAGGAAGCAAGGAAGCAAGGAAGCAAAGAACCAAGGAAGCAAAGAAGCAAGGAAGCAAGTAAGCAAGGAAGCAAGTAAGCAAGGGAGGAAGGAAGCAAGGAAGCTAGGGAGCAATGTAGCAAGCAAGGAATCATCAACGTTAAGACCATAAACCCATCAACCCCAAAACCATCAGCCTAGTAAAGCCTTAACCCTAAGACTGGAAATCCTAAAACCCTAAAACCATACACCCATGGAAAATGGAAGGTAAGATGTCTCAAACCCTGCAAATACCGTCCCGAACGGAATGGAAAGTCTCAAATCACAGCTGCACCCTTTTCCTTTTGTTATGGGAACTCATTTTTTGATCCCTGGCAATTTTTTCTTGATACCCTTCGTCTTGATAAACGCTACTTTTTCCTTCTGTTTTGGGAACCTCGGTCTTCAATTTTTTTGATGCATCCCAATTTTTTCGTCTCGCGCTGCCTGATGAGATCCGATGAGTTTACTGGTGGCGAGCTGTGAGTTTCGATTTCGCCGGCTGTCTCATTGGTTCAAGCGGCATTTTCGGGACGCCAGAGGCGTAACCATGGAGTCCGATTCTCCCAGTGCCTCCGAGAGGCAATGGTTGTGGATGCCGGTGGTTTGTACAATTTGCCTCATCATCGCAGTTTTCGTAGGCTGTTTTCGAATCGGTCGCATTTGGTTTCAGGACAACGCTGTAACTTCCAGATGGCACTGCATGAAGTGGGTGCTGCGGATCAACTACGGTGTGGGTCTTGTTGCCGGTGCGTTGGGGTTAGCCGATTCGCTTCGACGATTCTATGTCCATCGGGAGCTTGCCAGAGATGCAAATGCAGTCTTTCTGGTCTTTCCTATTTTGACCTATGCCTTTCTGGCGGGTTCGGTGGGATTCATTAGTCTAGGCAGATTATGTCAACTTCAAGAAACGAGAGCCTCAGGTCAGGCCTACCAAGCCTGTAAACAAAATGCAGGGATTTCCTTCTTGGCTGGCCTGTCTGCGGGCATCACACAGGAGCTTCTTAGTGGCTTTGATGACAAAGAATTCCCCATGCCAGATGCATGGAGAGAAAGTTGCCAGATGCTTGGAGGCTCTTGTGGTCTCATTTGCATCTGCTTGTTTGTGGCACAGGTAGATGGCTGGTTGAAACGTCACCAGCAAAGCCAGAACCCACAGGATGTCAAATCAGCAGAAACCGAAGCCCTTGATTTGACCCGACAGGAATCTGTCTGCTCGATCATGGGAGATTCATTCCTGGGCCGCTTGAAATTTACAGCCCCAGAGCCACCAGAGGCAAACTGGGCTCAGCTAGGCACCAGGCAAGAGAGCTTGCACGAGCCACTGCTGCCACCAGAATTAGAACCTCGTTCTGATTCAGAGACTGGTGGCCTCAGTTGTGGCCGCTGTGGCACAGCTTGGACATGGCAAGCGAGGGCTGTCATGGGGATACTTCCCGCAAGAGGTGCTTCACCGCAAGCTCAAGGACGAAATGCATTTCGAGCTGCATTGCCAATCTGAGCTGAAGGCAGCTGTCGTTGAGTGATGTCTTTGCTCCATAGGTATCGTGTCTCACATTGTCAGGCATGAGACCTGGTGGAGCGTCCGCCAATGGAGTACAAAAGAGTTGAACTTGTCGGGGTTCTTACTCCCTTGGAAGGGCTCCCTTTCAGGGGAGGATTTTTGCTTCGTCTCTTCTCTCCGATTTGTCACTGGTCTTAGTGCTGGGGTTCTTGGACTTCGAATTTGCTTTCTGCAGAGTTTCATCATTTCATAACTGTTTGCACACAGCAGTCAACGCTGGTACAATTTGGTGCTCTTGGTGCTGGTGGTGGTGGTGATCGTTCTAATGTTCGGACTCCCAATGTCCGAAAGGGCACAGCCAACGATATAGATTTGCAGCAGCTGCTCTGGAATTGATATACGTATACACACACCTTTTAAATGTACACATGCACTGAATAAAAACAACACCAGCATAAGAACTGGCATCATCGTCTTAAATCCTTTGACCGTCGGGCCATTGTTGACTTCATCCAGTGGTGGTTCATCATGAGATCTGATTGCGCAGCCTCACAGCTAGATCATGTCTAGCCTGAGAAGATTGAAGATCATTGACTTTTTTTTCAGATATTGTAAAAAACTGGCTTTGAAATCTCCTTCCGTTGCGGTCGCTGACCATGTGTGAACCATGTGCTGGTTTGCCCCCAGGGCTTGCAGAGGTACTTGGCCTTGAGAAGTGATTGGGATCAGTGGTGAGTTCCATCGGACAATGTTTCCGAGCCAAGTCAAGTTCGAACCTGTTAGATATCACGCGTGCGGAATTGTTGAGAACATGCCATGGAAAGATTGGTGGGATCGCCCAAGAACCCATTTCCATCCATTTCCGGTATGTGTAAGACTAATCTGGTATGGTGGAGTTTATTTGAGGGCAGGTCTCAATCATCGCCAGTACCAAATTCTGGCGTTTTCCTTTGTTGAACACTTGAAGTCACTTTCCCAAATTTCAGAAGTTTCAACGATTCGCACCGTGTTTCCGTGTTTCCGCCCTTGGGCATCGGATATGTGACATCCGTTGCGCTAGGCAATTCCGGATGTACCAAGGCATGCCACTATTTCATCATCAAAAGAACCAAGGTAGAGTGCAGACCATGTGCACAGAGTCAGGTCCTATGGGTTTGCACAAATGTTGCTGAGTGTTCCCTCTTTTTTCGAAACCCTCCCGGAATATCTTGCATTTTTTCTCATAGCGGTGGTTTTGAGTACAGTGTGACCAACCCAATAGCAACCCGCATATTGGAGGTTTGTCCGAATGCTTTGATAGCACTTCTCTCTTGGAGTTCCTCACAAGGCTCGCTCCATTCCTCGTTGGAGTTCCTTACATAAAGTTGACTGTTTTTTTTGCATTATTATCTCTAAAAAATCTTCATCGATTCTCCTCCTTACAAAGTGGACCATCTTAAGCTTCAGCTCCTTTCGGCATGGCCGTGGCTCCGTACCGAAAACGGCCAGAAGGGCCGGATGGAATTCGCGGCGGCAGAGATGAAGGCACTGCGTTCACGCGGGGCAGTGGCAACACAACAAGGAGGACAATGAAGATCCATAATTAGAGTACTTGGTAGTATTGACCCTATTATCAACGGAGGGGGCTGTTCTGAGCGCTGAAAGAATGATGAAACACTCGATTATGAAGGTTTTGTGTCAAATGCATTTGTATATAATAGAAATATTGATTATATTTATCTTTTAAATCAAATAAACTAACAATTTGTCCAATCAATCCATGATCATAGCCTACATGGTTTGTTACAACCAGCATGATCAGAGCAGGAGCGCTTTTTCCACCTTCTTTGCAGCTTCAGAGGACAACAACAACACGGGGTATTTCAAGCGACCCGAAATCGTTGTAAATTCTTGCGACCAACAAAACAAGTGCTGAAATTGGATTCAAACAATTTTGTGAATGTGGCGAGTGACCAACATCAACCACCAAAGAAATTGCCAGGGATCACAGTAGCAGCACAGCTGTACCAAGCTCTTCAGTTTGAATGGTCGCCAGAGAAGGTGAAAGATGACTTGGCACCCAGATATGTTGGACCTTGTGACTCCTTTTTTCGCCCGCATAAAGTGCCGCCGAGCATTGGCCCGAGTGTACAGCTAGGGTCGTGAGCAGCCAGCTGCTGAACTGCCAAAAAGTGGCGACTATCCAAGTGTGAGTCGTCACTGGGTTGCCCTGCCACCTTCATTGTAAGAGGACGAAGGAAATCCCCATCCACAAAGCTGTATGATGCTCGTCGATGGCTTTATCTCTATTGTCTATTGGTGTCTATTTATCTCCAGCAGCCAACCATTAACAAGCTGGTCTAAGAGGATCACAACAGTGCTGATGGTGTAACCTGCTACGCCCGACACTAGACCGTGATGATCGGTTGGCAAGGATGCATACCAGGCTACCAGGCTGATCCCATGAATGCTGGTCTGCCACAAAAGAGGGACTATGCTGTGACTGCAGACTAGGTGAGCAGTGGAGCTTCTGCCTTCCGCAGTGCTTATCTTCCCGACAGCTTGTATCTTTGGAGCAGGAGGTACCAACTTTCACCCCCCTTGGCATTCCAACACCTTGACGACGTCCAAGCAAGGCACAAAGTTCTTACCCGGACCTTCTCCCCCATAGATCAAGATGGGATGGACCGGTGTCAAGCGAAATGGTCAGGCACAGGTGTGCCCGTCCCCCTGGTGCCTTTTTGGTATATCTTCTTACTAGTTCATCCATAAGCTTCACGTAAGCTGGGAAGTATCGGAATTGAAATGAGAAAGGACTTTGAACAGTGCTCAGGTGGCGGTACCCCGTCGAATCTGAGTCTTCCTCTGGTCAAAAAAAGAGGACTGTTGGTAAAAGTTCGTAAACATGTTTTCCTGACTCTTTCGTGGCGTTTAGATATGATGATTTGTTTCTACATGAGTTCCAAAAAATCCCAAAAATCCTTGGTCAAACCCTGGGTAACGGGTCAACCTTGGTTGGCACATGCCAGTGACTGATCCGGTTCACCGCGACCAGGTGCTGCTGCTGGCATGACCCCGGAAGAGGAGGCAGACCAAGTCCTACGGCAAGTGGCGCCTGGTCCAAGCCGTTGATGGGCAGATGGGTGGAGCTGTTGATCCAAGGGGTGCTTCACATGGACCAACGGGTTGGACCCTGGTTGGATCTGAGAGGATGACTTGAGGACTCTTTTTCGGGGCTCACTTGATGTTTTTTAATCGATCTCCAAGACACACAGCAACCAACAATTCTTTCTAGGTCTTGTCCCTGAAGTGTTCAAAATTTTTGGTCCAGTTTCTATTCTTACCGGCAGTTTTCGGTCCATTTCTGTTCTCTTGTGAGCCCATTGTGCTCTGAGATCTGATTCCTGATGAATCCAAAGCGTTGCTGCCATTGCGATTAGTGATTAGAGTTTTCGCTAGGAGATGAAGTGCTGCCATGTGCGGCCCTTGCATTGGGTGTAGCTGGGCATGAAATCACCTATGGCCTGGAAAAAACACACGTCTAGGAGTCCGGAGGTCTATAAACCATGGACAAATTCATTGGTATATGGGCCACTCATATATCATGTTTTGTGCGTTTCTGGAGTTGAGTTTCTTTTGCAGAACATTGGGGCAAAGAATCTGTTGATTCTTTTCTTTTGCGGGGCAGTATTTTTTGTGTATCGTGGTTGCTCCGAAGTTACTGAAGCAGCGAACGTCCAAGGTGCAAGAAGAGGATTTGCTGCGTCATGTGCCGGAAGGCAGCTCAGCCCGCGGGGTTTGTTGGGTGGCCAGGGCAGCAGTCCCTCAGAATCCACAGCAAGTTCTGCTTTGTTTGCTGCAGACAGATACATGCGGAGTTTGGTAATAAGATCCTCATATATGTTTGATGTTAAATCAGCAGCTATGGAGAAACCGATGCTGGTTTCTTAACACGGATCTCTCATTACCCCTATGTCAACATCGATCTCTCATTGGTTAGGACCTGTAAGTACACCCTGACCATGCAAATCGTCACCAGCATGGCCCCAAATCCGGCCGTGACAGCCAGGTTTTGATGCAGACGCCACGCTTCTGGCTGTAAACCTCCCAAAGGCCACCAGATCGGTGGACGAGCCATGGGAATTCACCATGACTCCGATTGTGACCGCTCATGGCGGAAGATCCAATTTGTCAGCAGTGGTTTCCAGCAACATGGAGGTCTGGAAAGGGATCTACAGATAGGTGAACGATCAGATGCCTGATGAGCCTGGAGTGTCGCAAAATTCCTGGAGCAGACACAGTATGGTGAAATGCAACATGCTATGGGACTGTTCAATCGGTTTTGGTTGGTGTTCCACACCAGGATGCCTATTCTAATTGGTTGTCTGGAACATCCTCTCTTGTGGGATTTCTGATAACAGTCTGTGCTTGGTCATCACTTTTTCAGATCAGGGGTGCAAGTCAACGATGCATTTCGGACAATGCTAGGGACTCCAAGCTGGACATGAATCGGTGGGAACTCGATCTTGGCTCCAAGCTGAAGGCACATTGCGCATTCACCATGGCGTTTCGGACGGTGCTGTCGCTGGCACTCTGCTCCTCCGCTTCAGCGGAGGTTGCTGCTACCAATCGGTCGCATTTCCGGGGTCGCGCTTCGATCGAGGTGTCAGCCCTGGGGGCCCAGTGTGGCTCACTGGACCTGCCGCAGAACGACAATTGCCGGGAAGTGGTTCAATGGTCTGCAGGCGGTGGGAAGAATGATCCCGCTGCTTCCGGTTGGTACAAAAATCTGCCGAACATTGCTGGAGTGCAGTACACCGAGGCATCAGTGGCAGATTTCCAACGACTCTACTATTGTGCTCCTCCTGGAAAAGACAAATTTTGTGGCTTGCCGCCTTGCACCGGTTGCAGCAACCCTCCTTGCAATGACTGCTTTGCAGGGCACCCACTCTATGCCTCATTGAGGCCAGGGTGTGATGGCAACAATCGAGGCATTGGGTGTGTGCCGCCCAAGACAGCCATGGGCTACAAAGGTCAACATTGGCCAACTACCGTGATTCATGGTGCCCAAGAGATGCACATCTTCGCCATTGGTGACTGGGGTGGCATGGATGGATCCCTGGACACCAACGAAGGCCGGCCCAACATTATCGCCTACGACTGGGGCAAGCGCCCAGGACCCAGTGTTTTCCCCAGGAGTCGCTGGAACAAGGCACACACCGTGAAATTCTGCAACCACAAGCAGTTTGTCGAGTGCTTCAACACGCGGGGGCAACCTCCATGCACGCCGGAGTGCGGCTATGTTCCAGGTGTGGATGACAACCCGCAGATCTTGGTGGCCAATGCGTTCAAGGCACGTGCTGCTCTGAAGGATCCATCATACATCCTGAACGTGGGCGACAACTTCTATTGGGGTGGAATTGAGAAGACCTGCGGTGAGCCCATGAACAAGATCTCTTACCCCACCAAGCATCAGTTCGATCAGATTTTCGAGGGCGTGTATCAAGGAGCTGGACTCAGCAACAAGCCTTGGTTTAGCGTCTTGGGCAATCACGACTGGGGAGGCTTCAAGTTCGACAACGGTTGGGACCAGCAGATGTCCTACACCTGGTTCTCGAACCGATGGGTGATGCCAGCGCCATACTACAAGACCTCCGTGGTCTATGCAGATCTGGGCTTTGACGTGGACTATTACTTCTTGGATTCCAACTTTATGGATGCCAAGTCTCCTGAGGAGGATCCTAACCACAACATGTGCTCGAGCAAGAACAACAAGCCTGGTGCCACATGTGCAGCGGCCGACGGACCAACTTCGATCGAAAGTTGCCCAGGCTGGTTTGCATCACTGTGGGCAGAGCAGAAGGAGTGGGCCACTCGGCTGTTGCCCAAGAGCCAGGCCACCTGGCAGATTGCTGTGACGCATTTCCCCTGTGGCCATGAGCAAGGCGGGAGGGTGGTTATTGGGTGGTTCATGGTTTTGTTGAAATGGAAGGTGGCCCCGAAGTTGTTCAAAGTCGGGCAGTCCAAAACTGATTTTATGAATGTAGGATGATGAAAATCAATTTATGATTTTGGAGTGATCCAAGTTCCAAGTCAGGTTTCTACAAATCCTTGGCCAACATGGGACTGGATTTGCTGGTCACTGGGCACCGCCACGACCAAGAGCTGTGGCTCCCAGATGACTATGCCAAGAACCACATGGGCATCACCTGCATCGTCACAGGTGGAGGGGGTGGTATTACCTCCGAAGCGACTCCAGATCCAGACCACACTGAGGATTGGTATGGGGAGGCTCAGTATGGCTTCTATGATTTGACCATCAGCAAGACAGAAATCTTGATCGAATCCATCAACTATGATGGTGAGGTTTTGTTGGACCACACAGTGTACCCATCGCGCTGAGAGCGTAGAGTCATTGTGAGCCATGTCAGTCATGTGCCTAGTTGATCCTTTTTGTTCTTCGGGGAGTGTGGCCACACGGCCACTTTTGGATCCCGAAGTTGCACGTCTTTTCCATCACCCACATAGGATGGGCTAGCGAAATATCCTTTCAGACTTTAGACATGTTGATGCCAAAAGCGACATCAAAAACATGCAAATTCAATGCGCGGATTTTGTTCGAGGACCCGACTATCGCGTTCGTCCCGCGAATCCTCGTTGCAAAAGCCAGCAGTGACTTCAAATCATGAATCTGTGGCTTCAAAACCTGATGACTTTTCTTTCCACAGCCATGGTGTCATAATCCAATGCAAACGATCAGCATTCCAGGTAAGGTAAGGTCAGAAGATTTGATCTTGTGCCGGGGCGTTTAATGAACGGATGCACACATTAAGACTCTCTATCTCTTTCTGTCTCTCTCGCTACAGTATACGTATATGTATATGCAGACGTTGTGTATATATACATATATATATATATAAAGATATGTGCAGTGTTAACACGATAATGAATGAACGGCCGTAAATGCCGCAATTTGATCTCAAGAGCTGGATAGCCCACGAACCACGTTCATGGAGTACGCGTGGGCGGCCTTCGGAGTGGGAGCTGTGGTTGGCTGGTCGGCACGGGATAGCTTGGTCACTGAGAAGTTGGTGGCCCCCTGTGTCTGCCAGTGTGCCTGCAATTGCGTGAGCTCCTTTGGATCGGGGACTTGGTTGGGATTCATCATTCTGGCTGCACTAGTGGTTGGCGGTGGATACGTCATCTACTTGGTCATCCGGTCCAAGTTTGAGGTCACAGTTCCTTCTCCTAGCAAGGGCAAGAAAGGATCCTTCGGAACCACTGGTAAGGTTTTGACCCTGACAACAGGCTGAGACGATGCAGTCTGGGCAGTTATGCCTGGTAAACTATGGTGAGCGACCGGCATGCTGGCACACACGTCTATTGCTATCCCCCATAGAAGGTTCTACTTGGCAGATATTGACACCTGACTATGACCGTTATCCTGAACAAATGGATCAACACAACCCTGATTTTGTTGGTTTCGAGTTTCTTGGACATGGAGCCGCAGTACCAGCACACATACCAGCACGTCAAGTATACGGATTTTCTCCTATGACACCAGCGGAGTTAGCTCAACATCAACATTTTGGTAGGATTGAAGCTGATGCTGAAAGAGCCGCCAGAGGATTGGGTCCCATTGGTGGAGTTGCTCCCGGAGCAGCACCGCCAGCTCCAGCCATTCCCCCGGTTGCAGCTGGCCCACCCGCCGC
>VSDK01020108.1:29106-118515 GCA_009767595.1 Symbiodinium kawagutii | reverse complement strand
GTGACCCCCCCCCGCCCCCCCAGCCGCTCCAGCTGCAGCTGGTGCTGTGCCAATGCCTTTGGTCTATGTTTGGGTAGCAGTGGAGGACTCAGGTGGGCGACGTCGTGGAGACGTTGTTTGCATTGAGCCCCAGCCACTGCCAGCTGGACATGTGATGCTTGGTGATCGGGCTCTACTACCAGATGTGGGTGGTGGAGTCCAAGGGTGTTTTGCACGTAGAGTTCCCCAAAGTGAAGTGGCAAACCATCGTTTGGAGGACTTGCGAATTCTTCCCATCAAGTTTGACCAGCAAGGCATCAGACGTAGGGAGTTCAACGATGCGGTGGCCACGATGACCGATGGGGTGCCGCAGGGGGGGGGCTTGCAGCTGGGTGGACCAACTACTGGCCTTAACCTCCTAAAGAACCTCAGACATCAGAACCTGACCCCAACAACCTTTCATGAGTTTTGGATCCGCACAGCAGAGATTCCCAAAGGAGATCGTTCGGTTTATGAACATGAATGCTTGTCCCGAATTTTGGAGAGCCTGGTGACAATAGATCAACTGAACATTTGCTGTTTACAAGGAGCAGAACTTGTGGCAAGGCGCCTTCAGGTGATTCGTGAGGCACACCGCATATCACCTACATCCCCTGACTACACGGCTGCAGACCATTTCATGGGATGGAAGTGGAAGAAGAGATCCCAAGGTATCGATGCTGGATTATCGGCCCATGTGGCGGGTGAGCTTCGCAGCGAGGCACAGATTGCGAAGGAAGCTCGCAAAGCTCGTGAAGAGCAGAATGCGCGCCGCCGCAACCCTGGCAACAAAGGTGGCTCAGGGGGAGGCGGCAAAGATACATGAGGTCCAGCTCGGCCCTTCACCGTGCTGCAGCGGAGGAGGGCCATGGCAATGTCACTGCAGCTTCGCCTTCGGATGAGGGCGGCAATTTTGTTTTTGGAGGCCAGGGCAACCACCAGCAGCCAGATGACCGCTGGAGAGAGCTTTTCCCTTTGCCCCCAACTCAGGTGACCGATGTTTGGCCTGGATCTTCTTCTTGTGTGAGGAGAAGGAAGGCTCGGGTCCGGGATCGTGCACTTGAAGTTAATGACATAGTGGGCTGCCTCAATGAGATGTACATGCCACCTGCTCAAGGCTATGTGGCTGAGAAGGAGAGTGCAGCGCAGAGGACCAGCTCACATTTTTTGTTCAAACAGCTGGGAAGAATCAAGAAGCCAGCTAAGACATGTACAGAGCGTGAAGCCGTTCAGGAGCTTCTGCATTCATCCGCCACGTATTCAGGCGAGGAGAATGTTTGTACTGTCAGGTCCTATGACAGAGACTTGGTATCTTTACCTGCTTGCGGTGCGAATCCAGTTGCGCTGCATGAGGTCTTGGATCCCATTGGTCGAGATTTCATTCAGGATCCCTTCCACAGCATGATGCTCAGTGAAGACGAGTGGGGGGTCATCCAGGAAGAACACATGAACTTCAAACCCTACATGGATGAAGTTCTGCAGAGTGACTCCGCCAAGTATCACACTTTTATCCATGATCTGTTTGACAAAGGAATGATAGACTTTGACAACTCTCCAAAGGATCTCATCACTCCATTCTTTGTGCATAAGAAGAACAACAAGCAACGGTTCATTCTTGATTGTCGAGGTGTCAACCGAAGATTCCAACCGCCGCCACCCATGGCGATGGCAGCAGGCAGTGCTTGGGCAAGAGTTCACCTTCATGAGAATGAGAACCTCTACATTGCACAATCGGATATTAAGGACTATTTCTATTCACTTGCTCTACCAGATAGCCTTCGTCCTTTGTTTTGCATGCCCCCTATCCCATTTGCACTACTTGATGACTGGCAGGTTCCGAGCTCTCTTCGAAGCGCTTCATCCGATGGTGGATGGATCTGGCCGAGGCTTCGAGTGGTGCCAATGGGATGGTCTTGGGCGATGTGGCTTTCACAACGTGTTCATATTCATATTTGTCTTGAAAGCACGAAACTTGGATTTGATCGGCTATTGGTGGATGGAAACCCTTGTCCAGATTTGGCAGGTGGGGAGGTAGCCTTGCTGCCTTATGCCGACAACCTCAATGTCCTGGGCACGAATCAGGCAAGGGTTCAGGAGGTGAAGGATTGCATTGTACATGGACTTCGTAGCTGGGGTTTTGTGGTGCATGAAGAGACCGACTCAAGCGACATGGTGCAATCACTGGGCTTTTTGATTGATGGCAAAAGCGGGGTGGTATGTCCGGTGCCTGAAAGGTTGGATCGAGTCCTCAAGACCTTCGCTTGGCTTTCCAAGAGACCTAGAGTCAGTGGGAAGGCACTTGAAAGGGTCATTGGTCATGCCACTCATCTATGTATGTTGCGACGTGAACTTTTATCAATCTTCAGAGCTTGCTACGATTTCATCAGGTCTTCATACACCAAGAGGACCCGGCTATGGAAGTCAGCTGCCAAGGAATCAAGATGGGCATCTCACTTGTTGAAGTTATGCACTGCAGATTTGAGAAAGAGTTGGAGTGATGATATCACAGCTTCAGATGCTTCGCTCTCAGGCATTTCAGTCAGCAGGCGACCTTTGGATTTTTCTCAGCAGGAGCTCCATGGCAGTCAGTCAGAACTTTGGCGATACAAGGGAAATACCAAGATTCAACCTAGAGCTACTGCCCTCGGAGATCCTAGTCCTAGACCCGATCCCTTTAGCGATCCCAATACAGTGAAGCCCTTGGAGGTCAAAACAAGAGATCCTTTCATGTTGGATGAGAATTTTCCGGAGATCGAAAGAAGCATCATGGACACACAGCACTGGCATGAGGTTTTCGCTGTTCGCATGACACACCCAGAACACATCACACTGCTGGAAGGTCGAGGTATTGTAGCTGCTATGAGACATAAAGTGAGGTCAACCCAGGAATTCGGTAAACGTCACCTTCATCTCAATGACAACCTCGGCATGGTCTTGGCATGTTGCAAGGGACGCTCAAGCTCCTTTGGAATGCTTCGAGTTAGCAGACGCTTGTGTGCCTTGCTCCTTGCCGCTGACTTAGCATGGCATGTGCGTTGGGTGCCTAGTGAACTCAACGTAGCTGACTTTGGTTCTAGACGCTGGGAACATCTCAGAGTGGAAGGTCATGCTGCGGGCGGAAGCGAAACCCAAAGGAAGAAAAAGATCAATGCCTGGTGCTATCCCGGAGCTGCCGCCAGCGAAGAACGACGGAAAGCTGCGGTCGATTGGTTGCATTCCCTCGAACAAGTCCAGGAGGACCCAGAAGCAGAATCTCAATGTCCTCAAGGACAAGCAGGAGAAGATTGTTTATCGCAGGGGGAAGACCGAAAGCCGAACAGATCTTCCTCGATTCGTTGGCCAGACCAAGCTGGAGAAGATGGCAGTATCAGAACCAGTAGCCAGGGACTACTCCAAAAGGATGTCCGACCTCAAGAAATTTGCGGTGACCCTCCGAATGAAATTCGTCAAGAAGAACTTAGACGAAATCTGCTGCAAGTATGTCAACAGCATCTTCGAGGCCGGATTCGACCTACAAGATGCCACAAAGACGCTGGCAGCAGTCATCGACAGCCACTGCGACTTTGGCCATCGGGACCGCCTCCCCCGCACACGTCGTGCCTTGCAAGGGTGGGCAAAGGTGGAGCCGCAGAGAACACGACCACCCATCCCATGGTCACTTGTGTGTCTGCTGGTGGTGACCATGCTCAAGAACAAGCACTACCATGCAGCCGCAGCAGTGCTGTTGATGTTCACTGCTTACCTGAGGCCAGGGGAGACCCTAGACTTACAGCTTCAGGATCTGGTACCCCCAATGCCGTCCCAGAAGCACTTTGCTCTGCAACTTCACCCTGCCGAGCGCTACGAACAGTCCAAAGTGGGACTCTCAGACGAGAGCCTCCTGTTGGATGCTCCCCAGCTTCCTTGGCTGGGCATGGTGTTGATTCAGCTTCATCGAAGAACTGCCTTTCTCATCGACCTCAACTACGACAACCTGGCTTCAGCATGGAAGAAAGCCTTAGGCCAAGTGGGATTGGATGCCAGATTCGCGGTGCTTTACCAATTGAGGCACAGCGGTCCATCCCGCGATCGACTGCTCAAGCTTCGAAGCCTAGGAGAAGTCAAACAGAGAGGAAGATGGGCGGCAGACAAGTCGCTGAACCGATACGAAGCACATGGAAGAGTGGGACAGGAGTTCTTCAACCTGCCCCAGAACATCCAAAAGGCAGCCCTTGCAGCAGAGCAGAAGCTACTCAGGGAGGGCCCAAGACTTTTTGGCCAGCAGCATCACTGCCACGGACAGGGCGCTACATGATGGTGGAGCTCTTTAGCGGCTGTGCTAGGCTGGCCAAAGCCTTCTCAAAAGTTGGTTTTACTTCCTTTGCTTATGACATCAACTATGGAAATAAGTGTGATTTGCTCAACCCCGATGTTTTGAAAAGAGTCAAGGATTTCATCACAAAACATGCGCAATACATCAAGCTGGTTTGGTTGGGCACTCCATGCACATCATGGTCACTTGCACGACGACACGATGGGGGACCTCCACCGCTTCGAGATGATGATGAGTTTCTCATGCAAGGGGTCCCCAACTTGTCCTTTCGCGATCGAGCTAAAGTAGACCAAGGAAACCAGCTGCTGTTTGTATCCTGTGAGCTGATCCATCTTTGCAATCAACTTGGAGTACCATGGGCTTTGGAAAACCCTTATACATCCCGGTTATGGTTGACCCCTGCTGTTCGAAAATTTTTCTCTGCCAATGTGAAGCTTCTTCGTGTTGACTACTGTGCATATGGCACACCTTGGCGAAAATCCACTGGCCTTCTTAGCAGTCATTGGCATGTTCTGCATCCTGCGTGCATTGTATGTCACAACTCACATGGTCGCTGTGATTTCTCGCACCATCGTCACTTGAGCCTCACTGGCAAAGACTCGAACAATCAGTGGCTAACTCTTCGAGCACAACCATATCCTGTAAAGTTATGTGATCGTATAGCTCAGCTCTTTTTAGAACAATTTTAGAGCACTGGTGGGAGTGGATAGGGAGGTTCATACATGCTCTTTTTTGCATGGCAGTTTCAAGTGTCAGCTGAACAAACAGCTGCGCTCAAGCATACTTCAAACGACAGTGGCCTAAGTGGTCTCTTGCAAAAGATAGCTTCGAGGACGCTGCCTGCACACTGGCATGAGAGGAAGTGGTCTCATGTGCAGTGTTAACACGATAATGAATGAACGGCCGTAAATGCCGCAATTTGATCTCAAGAGCTGGCCTCCACCGCCACTCCACCACCACTTCCTTTGCTAAGCATGGGAGGTTCATACATGCTCTTTTTTGCATGGCAGTTTCAAGTGTCAGCTGAACAAACAGCTGCACTCAAGCATACTTCAAACGACAGTGGCCTAAGTGGTCTCTTGCAAAAGATAGCTTCGAGGACGCTGCCTGCACACTGGCATGAGAGGAAGTGGTCTCATATATATATATATATATATATGATATAGATTTTGATATTACCTATAAATATGTACATTTGTTTGTGTATATCATGTATGTACATGTCTATGTCTAAGTATCGTCTGATGGTTTGTGAGTGAACATCTACCCTTCGGTAGGGATCCTAAGAGTGGTCTATGGGACAATGCTAGGGACTCCAAGCTGGACATGAGTCGGTGGGAACTCGATCTTGGCTCCAAGCTGAAGGCACATTGCGCATTCACCATGGCGTTTCGGACGGTGCTGTCGCTGGCACTCTGCTCCTCCGCTTCAGCGGAGGTTGCTGCTACCAATCGGTCGAATTTCCGGGGTCGTGCCTCTGTCGAGGTGTCAGCCCTTGGCGCACATTGCGCATTCACCATGGCGTTTCGGACGGTGCTGTCGCTGGCACTCTGCTCCTCCGCTTCAGCGGAGGTTGCTGCTACCAATCGGTCGCATTTCCGGGGTCGCGCTTCGATCGAGGTGTCAGCCCTGGGGGCCCAGTGTGGCTCACTGGACCTGCCGCAGAACGACAATTGCCGGGAAGTGGTTCAATGGTCTGCAGGCGGTGGGAAGAATGATCCCGCTGCTTCCGGTTGGTACAAAAATCTGCCGAACATTGCTGGAGTGCAGTACACCGAGGCATCAGTGGCAGATTTCCAACGACTCTACTATTGTGCTCCTCCGGGAAAAGACAAATTTTGTGGCTTGCCGCCTTGCACCGGTTGCAGCAACCCTCCTTGCAATGACTGCTTTGCAGGGCACCCACTCTATGCCTCATTGAGGCCAGGGTGTGATGGCAACAATCGAGGCATTGGGTGTGTGCCCCCCAAGACAGCCATGGGCTACAAAGGTCAACATTGGCCAACTACCGTGATTCATGGTGCCCAAGAGATGCACATCTTCGCCATTGGTGACTGGGGTGGCATGGATGGATCCCTGGACACCAACGAAGGCCGGCCCAACATTATCGCCTACGACTGGGGCAAGCGCCCAGGACCCAGTGTTTTCCCCAGGAGTCGCTGGAACAAGGCACACACCGTGAAATTCTGCAACCACAAGCAGTTTGTCGAGTGCTTCAACACGCGGGGGCAACCTCCATGCACGCCGGAGTGCGGCTATGTTCCAGGTGTGGATGACAACCCGCAGATCTTGGTGGCCAATGCGTTCAAGGCACGTGCTGCTCTGAAGGATCCATCATACATCCTGAACGTGGGCGACAACTTCTATTGGGGTGGAATTGAGAAGACCTGCGGTGAGCCCATGAACAAGATCTCTTACCCCACCAAGCATCAGTTCGATCAGATTTTCGAGGGCGTGTATCAAGGAGCTGGACTCAGCAACAAGCCTTGGTTTAGCGTCTTGGGCAATCACGACTGGGGAGGCTTCAAGTTCGACAACGGTTGGGACCAGCAGATGTCCTACACCTGGTTCTCGAACCGATGGGTGATGCCAGCGCCATACTACAAGACCTCCGTGGTCTATGCAGATCTGGGCTTTGACGTGGACTATTACTTCTTGGATTCCAACTTTATGGATGCCAAGTCTCCTGAGGAGGATCCTAACCACAACATGTGCTCGAGCAAGAACAACAAGCCTGGTGCCACATGTGCAGCGGCCGACGGACCAACTTCGATCGAAAGTTGCCCAGGCTGGTTTGCATCACTGTGGGCAGAGCAGAAGGAGTGGGCCACTCGGCTGTTGCCCAAGAGCCAGGCCACCTGGCAGATTGCTGTGACGCATTTCCCCTGTGGCCATGAGCAAGGCGGGAGGGTGGTTATTGGGTGGTTCATGGTTTTGTTGAAATGGAAGGTGGCCCCGAAGTTGTTCAAAGTCGGGCAGTCCAAAACTGATTTTATGAATGTAGGATGATGAAAATCAATTTATGATTTTGGAGTGATCCAAGTTCCAAGTCAGGTTTCTACAAATCCTTGGCCAACATGGGACTGGATTTGCTGGTCACTGGGCACCGCCACGACCAAGAGCTGTGGCTCCCAGATGACTATGCCAAGAACCACATGGGCATCACCTGCATCGTCACAGGTGGAGGGGGTGGTATTACCTCCGAAGCGACTCCAGATCCAGACCACACTGAGGATTGGTATGGGGAGGCTCAGTATGGCTTCTATGATTTGACCATCAGCAAGACAGAAATCTTGATCGAATCCATCAACTATGATGGTGAGGTTTTGTTGGACCACACAGTGTACCCATCGCGCTGAGAGCGTAGAGTCATTGTGAGCCATGTCAGTCATGTGCCTAGTTGATCCTTTTTGTTCTTCGGGGAGTGTGGCCACACGGCCACTTTTGGATCCCGAAGTTGCACGTCTTTTCCATCACCCACATAGGATGGGCTAGCAAAATATCCTTTCAGACTTTAGACATGTTGATGCCAAAAGCGACATCAAAAACATGCAAATTCAATGCGCGGATTTTGTTCGAGGACCCGACTATCGCGTTCGTCCCGCGAATCCTCGTTGCAAAAGCCAGCAGTGACTTCAAATCATGAATCTGTGGCTTCAAAACCTGATGACTTTTCTTTCCACAGCCATGGTGTCATAATCCAATGCAAACGATCAGCATTCCAGGTAAGGTAAGGTCAGAAGATTTGATCTTGTGCTAGGGCGTGTTGTGAACGCATACACAAATTAAGATTCTCTCTCTCTCTCTGTCTCGCTATACATAGAAATATGTGTAGCTATATATATATTATATACGTAAACATGTACATTTGTTTTCGTATATATTCTGTCTGTAAATGTATAAGTCTAAGTATTGTCTGATGGTTTGTGAGTGAACATCTACCCCTTGGTAGGGATCCTCAAAGTGGTCTATGGGACAATGCTAGGGACTCCAAGCTGGACGTGAATCGGTGGGAACTCGATCTTGGCTCCAAGCTGAAGGCACATTGCGCATTCACCATGGCGTTTCGGACGGTGCTGTCGCTGGCACTTTGCTCCTCTGCTTCAGCGGAGGTTGCTGCTACCAATCGGTCGCATTTCCGGGGTCGCGCTTCGATCGAGGTGTCAGCCCTGGGGGCCCAGTGTGGCTCACTGGACCTGACGCAGAATGACAATTGCCGTACACCGAGGCATCAGTGGCAGATTTCCAACGACTCTACTATTGTGCTCCTCCTGGAAAAGACAAATTTTGTGGCTTGCCGCCTTGCACCGGTTGCAGCAACCCTCCTTGCAATGACTGCTTTGCAGGGCACCCACTCTATGCCTCATTGAGGCCAGGGTGTGATGGCAACAATCGAGGCATTGGGTGTGTGCCGCCCAAGACAGCCATGGGCTACAAAGGTCAACATTGGCCAACTACCGTGATTCATGGTGCCCAAGAGATGCACATCTTCGCCATTGGTGACTGGGGTGGCATGGATGGATCCCTGGACACCAACGAAGGCCGGCCCAACATTATCGCCTACGACTGGGGCAAGCGCCCAGGACCCAGTGTTTTCCCCAGGAGTCGCTGGAACAAGGCACACACCGTGAAATTCTGCAACCACAAGCAGTTTGTCGAGTGCTTCAACACGCGGGGGCAACCTCCATGCACGCCGGAGTGCGGCTATGTTCCAGGTGTGGATGACAACCCGCAGATCTTGGTGGCCAATGCGTTCAAGGCACGTGCTGCTCTGAAGGATCCATCATACATCCTGAACGTGGGCGACAACTTCTATTGGGGTGGAATTGAGAAGACCTGCGGTGAGCCCATGAACAAGATCTCTTACCCCACCAAGCATCAGTTCGATCAGATTTTCGAGGGCGTGTATCAAGGAGCTGGACTCAGCAACAAGCCTTGGTTTAGCGTCTTGGGCAATCACGACTGGGGAGGCTTCAAGTTCGACAACGGTTGGGACCAGCAGATGTCCTACACCTGGTTCTCGAACCGATGGGTGATGCCAGCGCCATACTACAAGACCTCCGTGGTCTATGCAGATCTGGGCTTTGACGTGGACTATTACTTCTTGGATTCCAACTTTATGGATGCCAAGTCTCCTGAGGAGGATCCTAACCACAACATGTGCTCGAGCAAGAACAACAAGCCTGGTGCCACATGTGCAGCGGCCGACGGACCAACTTCGATCGAAAGTTGCCCAGGCTGGTTTGCATCACTGTGGGCAGAGCAGAAGGAGTGGGCCACTCGGCTGTTGCCCAAGAGCCAGGCCACCTGGCAGATTGCTGTGACGCATTTCCCCTGTGGCCATGAGCAAGGCGGGAGGGTGGTTATTGGGTGGTTCATGGTTTTGTTGAAATGGAAGGTGGCCCCGAAGTTGTTCAAAGTCGGGCAGTCCAAAACTGATTTTATGAATGTAGGATGATGAAAATCAATTTATGATTTTGGAGTGATCCAAGTTCCAAGTCAGGTTTCTACAAATCCTTGGCCAACATGGGACTGGATTTGCTGGTCACTGGGCACCGCCACGACCAAGAGCTGTGGCTCCCAGATGACTATGCCAAGAACCACATGGGCATCACCTGCATCGTCACAGGTGGAGGGGGTGGTATTACCTCCGAAGCGACTCCAGATCCAGACCACACTGAGGATTGGTATGGGGAGGCTCAGTATGGCTTCTATGATTTGACCATCAGCAAGACAGAAATCTTGATCGAATCCATCAACTATGATGGTGAGGTTTTGTTGGACCACACAGTGTACCCATCGCGCTGAGAGCGTAGAGTCATTGTGAGCCATGTCAGTCATGTGCCTAGTTGATCCTTTTTGTTCTTCGGGGAGTGTGGCCACACGGCCACTTTTGGATCCCGAAGTTGCACGTCTTTTCCATCACCCACATAGGATGGGCTAGCAAAATATCCTTTCAGACTTTAGACATGTTGATGCCAAAAGCGACATCAAAAACATGCAAATTCAATCCGCGGATTTTGTTCGAGGACCCGACTATCGCGTTCGTCCCGCGAATCCTCGTTGCAAAAGCCAGCAGTGACTTCAAATCATGAATATTAAGTGCTTGATGTGTTAAACAGTATAGATTTGATAGCTATAAATCTGTGGCTTCCAAACCCGATGACTTCGCATTCCTGTTTCGTTTGTTTTGGTTCTGCTGAAGCGCAGTGTGACCAGTGGGCGGTTGGAACAGCGCTGAGAGATTTATCTCTCTGAGATCCGCCGTCAGGTATCGATCTTGGAGGTGGGATCTCACTTTGCGTGGTGCGCCCGCCCCGGGGGGGGGGTTCTCCATGGCCTGCAGGGACCTGCAAGGAGCTGAATCTTAGGGATCTGCAAAGTCAGCGAGTAAAAATTCTTGAAATGTTTCTGCAGCCTGACTTTTGACTAAGGTTGCTCTCATCCACCAGGATTAAACCAAGTCTCCAACACTCAGAATTTTTGAAGAAAAGACAAGGTTGGCTCTCATATCTCTCATGGTACTCGGCCGTCTCTGCAACAAATCTTCGACCCGCAAGCAACCTAAGGACACATTAAGGTCTCGATCACAAGATTGCCTTTCTACTTTTCTAAGTGTACGTAACTTACAAGCTCACTACTACTTCGCCGAAGAGACCGACGAAAAGCAGTAATGGGTTTGGGTCTCGTCATCGTGCCTGCAAACAACTCTCGCTGCATGGGTCCAGTTCCTGGGGGATCAAGCGAACTACCAAAATGGTACCAACATGAAATCACTCCATTTTGCTCAGGAGTTCCTCCCACAGCGTTCTACAGTTCTACTGCGAAGATATAGCTTGGTAGCTGGGCTCCAACAATGAATCACATGCTGTTCATGAGACAAGCGCAGCTTTTTCGAAAGAAGTTTGGAAGTCAAACGTCCTATGGAAAATTGCAGCAGGTAGTCGGACTTCAGAGATGTCTGAGAAGATGTCAAGAGAGGAAATACGTGTGCCATCATGTGCCTAACTGATGGGAAGCACGCGAAATGCTCTAGGTTTTCAGTTGCAGACAAAAACACCAGCCTAAAAAACCACTAGCCAAGAAAACCCCCACCACAACCCCAGCCCAGAAAAGCATTAGCACACACACACAACAAATCTCCAGACAAAAACACCAGCAGGCAACAACACCAGCACCAGCCTACAAAAGCAGCGTCAAATGAACCAGACACCTCTGGCTCATTCATTGCATCGCTAGATCAATCTCAGCCAACCCTCTCTTCCTGTAGGCTCCCTATAAGCTTTTTATTCTGGAAACCCCTGCCACCGCCTTGTGTGCTGCTAGTGGTAGCGACCAACACCACCCAAGAACCATCAGGGACCCCAACGGCAATGGTTGGTTACTCTGCACGGGGGATGATCATGATCCCTGTATGTATAATCCTTATTGACAAGCACAAAAGCGAGTTGAATCGCATTTTGCCTGGTGGGCTTAGGGGATTGCGGTAGAGATGCAAAGTATCATCCGTACACGCGTATATGCCCACATATACATATATATATATATATGTATGTATGTATGTATGTATGTATGTATGTATGTATGTATGTATGTATGTATGTATGTATGTATGTATGTATGTATGTATGTATTTATATATGTGCATATAGTATATACATATAATACGTCGAACTGTATGTGTGTAGAAATGTTGTCATATGTATGTTTGCCTACATGTGCAAATAAATAGATTAGTAGATAAATGAAAAAAAAACAATATATTATGAATATAAATATTATGTATACACAGTATACACTATGTGTACATGCCTGACATATGTATAGATCTATATGTAAATGCATATGTATGTCACAACTTTGCTGGCTCAAGGTACGCCCCTGTGGTCCGTGTCACCAGGTGCGTATCCGGGAGGAGAGCAATCAGCCACAATGAAGCCATATGAGGCATATGAAAAAAGATATAAGGCACCCTTCTCATAAGATAAAAGCTACACACACACACATTAGGAGCACTGAACATGGTGACAAAGCAAAGGGGATTCTGTGAAGATGGGAAGCTGTCGACAGTTTTGGCTGATCACTACCATGGGTAGGAGCTTCAAACTTGGAAATTGCTTGTGAAGTGACTCCAAGATCTTGATCCAATGATTGGATGGTTTGCCTATCTATTGAGCCCCCCAGCCATATTTCTTACGATCCAAAATCGGTACTGGATTGCTGTTATCACCTCTTGCGTCACAGCTCGATGGTTTTGCCTATGAACACCGTGATCCAAGGCTGGTAGTATATCTATATGGAGATCATTCATCTTATTGGGAGATCCGTATCACGAAGTTACTTCCACTTTTCCCAAAGCTGGTGATGCATCAACAGCTGCATTTTCAACGTCACGGCAACTGTGTGCTACCCAAAGCCATAAGCACTCGGATTGACAATGCCAAGACACTGGAGTCGTTCGGTAGATCAAGAGCTGCGGGGTTGGGTGGTTTTAATCTATGATGGTTCATGATGCCTAGCGAATGTGAATGAGCAGACAAATGATGGTTGATGAGCAGTGGATGATCATCAATGATTCATGACGCCTCTACGATAGCTGGTCAATGATTGTTTTATCATGGTTTTACTTGGAGCTTTGTTAGTATATTGATCCTAGAATAGAATAGATGGAAGATCAAATTGGACCGTTCACAACATGTATCTAGTTTGAATCTTGAACATGGGAAAGATACAATTGTGCCACAACTTTAGCATCAATTATGATTAGCCACTATCACGCATGGCTTAGTTGGTGCTATTAACCATTATCATCAACCACTCTCCCTATCCACTCATCAAAGCCATTACTATTAACCGTTATAAACGTTAAAGCTATCCACTCACCTACACGGGTGTTTGACAAAGTAGGGGTACCCAAAAAATAGCTGGTTCATTGCGAATAGGGCTGAATTTCGAATTTAACTGGGTTTAAATTCAAATTTAAGCCTTCCTACATGGGATCTCCCCTAGAAATCTGCACAGGCTTAGATTCGAATTTAAGCCTATCGCAGAGGGGGATATACATGTCTTTAGATTCAAATTCAGGCTGACCTGCGCTTGGCCTTTACATAGTCTTGGATTCGAATTTAATCTGGTGCTTGCTCGACTGGAATCAGGCTTAGATCCGAATTTTACTCTTTCCGTGGATGTCTTTCGCGGGCCTTAAATTTGAATTTGAACTCCTGGTTTCTGGGGAAAACCAATCTTCACCCAGCTCTTATTGTTTGTAGATTTGCTTCGGGGCCTGATGAAACGCAGGCAAGAGCAACAAGTTGAAAAAAATATGTAATTGTACATGCCTCTATATCTATATACATCGATGTTTACATGTTTCATACATCTATATTCTGTGAAGAGAGATGCGTCAAAAAAACATAGAAACATCAAAAGAAAAACATATACGCACCAAGGAAAAGCATATAAGCATCAACAAAAAACAAATACGAGGGCAGCAGGAAGGGAGGAAGGAAGGAAGGAAGGCGGGAAGGAAGGAAGGAAGGGAGGGAGGGAGGGAGGAAGGAAGGAGGAATTGCGCCCCTAAAGCCATAAACCCTCGAATCAACCTTAAACCATCATATTGAAACTCAGCCCTAAAGCCAGAATGTCTCAAACCAATCCGAAAACCACACACCCTAATTTCAAACCTTAGATTGAACATGATTAAACTATTCAATTTAAAATCAAACTTGATACCAGAAACTCTGAAACCAATCCAGAGACAGAAACCCTAAAATCAACCCTAAAACCAAATTTTTGAATCAGCCTTAAAATCAACCCTACAACCATGAACAAATAACCCTAAACAAAAGATCTTTACAATCAACTTAAAAAACAGAAACCCAAGCAAGCATCAACCCTGAAAGCATATATTCCAATCCAACCCGAAAACATCTTAAAACCAGAATTCGTAAACTCAACCCCAAGAGCAAAAACCCTAAACTCAACCCCACAGCAAGAAACCCTACAACCAGCCCTGACACCGCAAGCGCTAAAACCATAAACGTAAACGTAAATTCATTCTTCAAACCATCAACCGTGAAATCAACCCTAAAATTACAAACATTCAAAAAGTAAAAAGCACACCCGAAAAGCATAGACCCCAAAATCAACCCTAAAACCACAAAATTTAAGATCAACCCGAAAACGTTCTAAAACCAGAAACTTGAACATTAAACCTACAACAGCGTGTGATTTGCAGGGAAGGCATTATGAAGCGACTCACCCGTTGAAAACGGATGAGCCGGCTGAAAAACGATCAAAGCGTGAAAAGCAGACGTGAGTGCATGCTGGCTGTGGTGCCTGCCCAGCTCAGCTTTAAATCGATTCCCAGCCCTGTCCTGGGGAAATTGCGGCTTGACCGGGAACAGGTTTAAATTCAGATTTAAGCCTTTCTAAGTTCAAATTCCAGCCTTCTTTGTATTCACTTTTCAGCCTCATCCGTTTATTGTTAAAAATGGTTGCTAATGTATGGTATGATTTTCCCCCACTGTGAGAACACTCATATGAACAAGCAGCCATGAACTGATACTTATCCACTATTACTATTATCCACCATTCATTACCATTAGCCATTGTCACTAATAGTGTCATCACTGCGAGAATCATTACCACCATTTATTATTATAGCAATAGATATTAATTACAACCGTTAAATACTGTAGTAATGAATATCAATCACCACCATTTACTACTATAGTAAAAACATATCATTTACCACAATTAATTACTATAGTAATCAATATCAATCACCACTATTTATTACTATAGTAATCAATACTATTCACCTCCATTCAGTGCTATAGTAATCAATATCAATCACCACTATTTATTACTATAGTAATCAATACTATTCACCTCCATTCAGTGCTATAGTAATCAATATCAATCACCACTATTTATTACTATAGTAATCAATACTATTCACCTCCATTCAGTGCTATAGTAATCAATATCAATCACCACTATTTATTACTATAGTAATCAATACTATTCACCTCCATTCAGTGCTATAGTAATCAATATCAATCACCACTATTTATTACTATAGTAATCAATACTATTCACCTCCATTCAGTGCTATAGTAATCAATATCAATCACCACTATTTATTACTATAGTAATCAATACTATTCACCTCCATTCAGTGCTATAGTAATCAATATCAATCACCACTATTTATTACTATAGTAATCAATACTATTCACCTCCATTCAGTGCTATAGTAATCAATATCAATCACCACTATTTATTACTATAGTAATCAATACTATTCACCTCCATTCAGTGCTATAGTAATCAATATCAATCACCACTATTTATTACTATAGTAATCAATACTATTCACCTCCATTCAGTGCTATAGTAATCAATATCAATCACCACTATTTATTACTATAGTAATCAATACTATTCACCTCCATTCAGTGCTATAGTAATCAATATCAATCACCACTATTTATTACTATAGTAATCAATACTATTCACCTCCATTCAGTGCTATAGTAATCAATATCAATCACCACTATTTATTACTATAGTAATCAATACTATTCACCTCCATTCAGTGCTATAGTAATCAATATCAATCACCACTATTTATTACTATAGTAATCAATACTATTCACCTCCATTCAGTGCTATAGTAATCAATATCAATCACCACTATTTATTACTATAGTAATCAATACTATTCACCTCCATTCAGTGCTATAGTAATCAATATCAATCACCACTATTTATTACTATAGTAATCAATACTATTCACCTCCATTCAGTGCTATAGTAATCAATATCAATCACCACTATTTATTACTATAGTAATCAATACTATTCACCTCCATTCAGTGCTATAGTAATCAATATCAATCACCACTATTTATTACTATAGTAATCAATACTATTCACCTCCATTCAGTGCTATAGTAATCAATATCAATCACCACTATTTATTACTATAGTAATCAATACTATTCACCTCCATTCAGTGCTATAGTAATCAATATCAATCACCACTATTTATTACTATAGTAATCAATACTATTCACCTCCATTCAGTGCTATAGTAATCAATATCAATCACCACTATTTATTACTATAGTAATCAATACTATTCACCTCCATTCAGTGCTATAGTAATCAATATCAATCACCACCATTTACTACTATAGTAATAAATATTTAGTACCACCATTCATGACCACGAACCATGTATTACTGTAGCAGTAGCCATAGCTCCAGGGCAGTCTGTGCCAGGTTGTCGAGCTGCATCTTCGGTAAGGACGCCAGTTTCCTGGTCCAGGCACCCAGGCGGAGGTGGCGCCCGGGTTCCAGGGGATTAGCCGCCCACACAGGTGGCTAAGGGACCAAGCCAATTGGTTCCTGGAACCGGGGTTGTGGGGAAGCCGGGTCCCCGTGTTCAGAAATCTAGGGCTCTGGGAACCCGTTCTGGGAACGTAGGGGAACCTGGATTCCGGGAACCGGTTCCGAGAACCAAGTTTCTGGGAAGCCGGGGTTCCGAGAACCCGGCTTCCGAAAACCTAGGGTTCTGGGAACCGAACATGTCGAGAACCTAAGGTTGCGGGAACCTAGGGTTCTGGCAATCGGGGTTTTGGAACCAAGATTTTGGGAACCAGGAGTTCTGGAAACCCAAGGTACAAATGCTTGGATGTCGGGTTGCCTGGTTATACATGGACCAGAGCACACGGTCGCTTTTTTTGATACTGTATTTTTTTGTTTATGTGTGTATATGAATGTATACAGATTTATTTTTATATTTACACATATTTGCTATTTTTAAGTATATATATATCTCAAAATAAATAAAAAAAATAAAGAAATAGATAGATAATATATATATATATGTATTTTTATATATATATCTATATGAAAGTGAAAATGATCACCTGTAGTTTTTGTTTCAAGTACATGTATGTGTATGCATCTACATAAACCGCATTGGTATTCTTGGACAGCCACAACTGAGTTTTAGCCCCCACTTCATTGTGGGCGAATATTGTTGCAAGGTTATTGCTTATCGCGCAAGAATGGGTTAGACTATTGCAATTTCCTGTCCATATATTTGTTTCATTTGGTGTTTTCAATTCTTGGCAATATGATGTTCATTATTTCACTTTACATTTGTATTTGTTCCTGCGCATTTTTTTTTGGATGGGTGGCTCTGCTGTTATGATTTTGAATGTAATGGCCATGTCCAAGAATTTCTGAGCGTTACTATTTTCAAATGAGTATTATTAAATTTGTTTTTTTAAGTATTGTAATTATTACCGTTATTTTTATTCCTATTATGTTTACTACCATTATCATTATCATTATTAGTATTATTATTATTACTACTACTACTACCACTACTACTATTATTGCTATTATTCCTACTTCTATTATTATTATGATTCATATCATTACGACTGCTATTATTACCGTTATTGTTATCATTTTTTTTTCATTATCAATACCATTATTGTCATTATCATTATTGCTATTGTTATTACAATTATTAATCATTGTCATTAGTAATATTACCATTGTTTTTTTGATTTTAAAAAGTATTATTGCTTTTATTTTGCTTTTGTCAGCAATATTAATATTTTTGTTATACAAGTAATAATGTTTTCATTATCATTATCATTATTGTTGTTATTATTGTTATTGCAACATTATTATTACCAATAATAGTATTATTAATATTGTTCTTCTGGTTCCTATTGCTGTTACTATTAGTTATTGTTATTTTCAGTATTGTTATTCCAAAAATTATTTTCATTATTATTGTTATTACTTTTTCTATTATTAGGGTTATTATTTTTCTATCATTATTATTACTATTTTCATTCTTATGATTATTTTTTGACTAGTAATAGCATTTTCATTGTTATTATTGCTATCAATATTATTGTCATTTTTATTGTATTTTCATATTACTATTATTATGATTATTACTATTATCATGATTATTATTTTTATTATTGTTATTGTTATTAAATTACTATTTTTATTTTCTTTACTATTAATACCAGCGACGAAAGAATGGATAACCAATGTTAGCCCATGTTTTCCGCAGAAGCTGATGACTTGTCAGGATTCATGCTCAACCCAACTGAATGTCCCGACCAGCTGATCGATGTGGGGCGTGTTTGCAAGGATAAAACCCTTTGACATGGTTATCGATTGCTACTGAATGCACATCTTGGCGCACATTGCTCATGCTGGGGTGATCTTTGTTCCAAATCCGAGGGACAGGATTTGGAAGTCGCCACATTCTGATGATCGACCCAGTATGATTGATTGTCTTACCAGTTTCGTTGCCATGGAGTCCATGGAGCGTCGATCAAATAAGTAGTGGGGTTTTGTGATTGAATAGTGATTGATTATTCCAACAATTATTGTGCCCCTGCATGGGCTGAGCCATGGCAATCCATCGTGACAAAGAAACCTAAAACCGTTAGTTCAGCACATGTCGGCGTGATTCACCAGCAGTGCACGATGCCAAACCCCAAGCGACCTACAAGGGTTGTTGATGGTTTATTGATGGATCTTTATTTGCGTGGTGGTTTGTTGAGTGTTGGTCACGTTGTCCAGCTGTTGGTTTTCTTTTTCATAGTTGGGCTGCTCTATCCTGCGTCGCCCATGGTAACTCCATACAGGATTCTTTGTCGGGACCTTTGTCTAGATCAGCGATTTGGATCATTTTGGGTATTGAGCGCCAAATACCGGAACCATCTGTCAAACATTTTTCTACCGCTAATCATGGCATTATATCCGATATCCATCAGACACCAACTGGTTAACCATCAATTGGCCGCCGATGATCCATCATGAGCCATCATCAATCTTTCAGTATGCGGCAAATGAACCACAAATGAATTATCATCAAAGCAGTCGTGAAACATCAACTCTAGGGTATGAACCATCAGTAGACCATCGCTTCACCATGAATAGCCTAACCTGCGCCCATCCTTAACTTATCCGCAGCCTTATCCCATCCTGAGCCTCATTGAGTGCTTGGTTGCTGGTAGTTTGCCAGTGTTAGCAGCGCATTCTTTTACCAGTAGGGGATGAGGGATCTTGCAGGGGAGTGCAAGGGTAACAATTGTGTTTGTTTCCTCAAAAGGAGGACACGTGAAAACATGTGCGTGCCTGCAGAACCAAAAAGAAATTCACGTGTGATGTGTGGGCGGTGTCCATGCAGAAGAGGGCAGTCATGGAAGAGCAGAACCTGAAAATAAAACACGGGGCGTGTAGTTCCCCTTGAAAGCATTAGCGTGTGGTGCGTTGTGGTCATTTCGCAGGGATAGTACCGAATCGGAACCACAGGGTTCGTCGCGCATGGGACAGGGTGTGATGCTATGGTTTGGCAAAACCGAGGGGGGCGGGAAAGGCCGCCTTTTGCGGGAAATTTGATGGTTGAAGATTGAAATATATGCATGTTTGCGTTTGCCAGGACCACTCCATATGCAGCCGCGCGATTGGTTTCCCACGCGCCGATATACTTGTCAATTACTGGGCAACCCATCATATCACAGCTTAGCATTGTAGGGGCAGATGATCATTCTCCATTTGGTGTGAATTTAGTAAACCTTTCGGATAATAGCGGCAACGCGCAGGTTTGGGCATCGAAACTGCATCGGTTTGTTGCTGAGCGTGATGATTCTGGGGGTTGGGGGCACACCCTTGTACGAGACAACCTCCAACTTGGAGGAGGAAGCTTGGGGGTTTCTCCTCCAACGACATGTGGTGCTGCGATGCCCGTACGCTGGGCCCCAGGCATGCCACTAAGAAACAACGCCAGGTACAAAAGAAGGAGGAAAACCAGGTTGAGATCGAGAGGGCCTGGCAGCACGACATCAAAGTGCTGGAAGATTTGCCGAAGGAACAGCTCGCCCCCTTCTGCCATTTGGCAAAAGTGGTCGAGGAGCGGCGCCTCACCCACGCTAGCAAGCGTACCAGGCACAAGGTTTCATTTTCTTGGGCCAAAAGTTATTGTTGTCGCTCAACCGCTCCTTTCTGCGAAGCTCGTGTGTATCTGATCCGCCTTTGTCTGGCATGTTTGCAGCCGGGCTGTGTTCGATGGCGGTGGGCGCTTCAAAGGTTCTCTTAAAGCCCAAAAGAGAAAGCCGAAGCTTTACCTTCCGCGCGGCTCGTGGAATAATTTTTTGGCCTCGGCGGATGCGAGCGGCCATTTGAAGGACCGACCGTTCAGCGCCCCTTGGCCGCCCATTGCTTGTTTGCCATCTACTTGTGTACCGACCCAATGAACTTACCAAAGGAAGTTTGAGTACGAAGTGCGGAACTTCCGTGTTACGGAAATTTGACAGATATACATCACATGAACAATACATCGCATCAAGAATACATCACCTCAACTTTGCGTCACACCAACTAAACATCACACCAACAACACATCGCATCAACAACGCGTCGCATCAACCATACATGACATCAACAATACATCATATTCACATCAACCACACATCACATCAACCATACACGACATTAACAATACATCGCGTCAACAATAGAGCACACCAACAACAGCGCATTAACAACACATCACGTCAACAACGCGTCGCGTCAACCATACATGACATTGACAACACATCACATCAACAATACACGTTCACATCAACAACGCATCGCATCAAGCAAACATGACAATGACAATACATCACATCAACAACACACCACGCCAACAACAGCACATCATCAACGCATCACGTCAGCAACGCATCACATCAACAATACACCGCATCAACAACACAGCGCATCAACCATACATGACGTCAACAGTACACCGCGCCAACAATACAGCGCATCAACAGCACTTCACATCAACCATACATGACATTAACAATACATCACATCAACAATACACCAAGCCAACAACAAAGCCCACCAACAACACATCACGTCAACAATGCATCACACCTTGCAATACATCACACCTTGCAATACATCACGTCAACAACACATCTCTCAACCATACATGACATCAACAATACATCACACCAACAATGCAGCACATCGCCCACACATCGCACTAACTAACAGTCAACAACACATCACATCAACAAAGCATCCCTTCTGATGTAATGTGGGTGTAATGTGGTGTGGTGTGACCCGCTGTGGGTGTAATGTGGTGTGGTGTGACAACCTGTGGGTGTAATGCTTGACTTTCTGTGGCAGGTGGGCGTTTGGTGCATCTGGAGCTGCTCTGGGATTGTTTTCCGGAATGGCAGGGCTGTTGCAGGTGCAGTTGGTGAAGTGTTGGATCTTGACTTTCCGTGGCAGGCGTGGCGTTTGCTGCGTGTCCATGTTCTTGCAAGTTGCAAAAATGGAGGAAGTCTCGCGCGAAATTCGTCTTTCATCGATTTTGATCATTAGTGTGGTTGCCAAACCTTGAGTTTTCTCGTGGCAGTCTGCGTCGTAAGATGTCGAAAAGTTAGGTTCCGAATCGGACGGGTGCGAGACGGTCTCGGTTTAGTTCTGGTTGCTTCCAGGTTCTTCCGATTTGCTTCCTGTTGGTTCGGATTTGGTTCCCTGTAGTTGTTCCCAAAAAACTGGACATGTCCACGTTGTCATTTTCACTTTGTGTGGCAGGCGCGGCGTTTGCTGCGTGTCCATGTTCTTGCGTCGCAAGATGTCGAAAAATATGGTTCCGAATCGGAGGGTGCGAGACGGTCTCGGTTTGGTTCCGGCTTGTTTCCCAGGACTGTCGCCAAAAACTGGACATGTCCACGCATTTCAAATTTGTGGGGCAGGCCTGGAATTTGGTGCGAATGGAGCTGCTCTCGGATAGCTTTCCGCAATGGCAGGGCTGTTTCGCGTGATGTTGGTGAAGCTCTGGGATCTTTTTTCCTAATAGCGTGGCTGTTTCGCGTGATGTTGGTGAAGTGTTGGACGTAGACTTTGTTTGGAGGCGTGGCGTTTGGTGCATCTGGAGCTGCTCTGGGATCAGTTTCTGCAATGGCAGGGCTGTTCAAAGTGATGGTGGAGAAGTGTTGGATTCTGGCTTTGTGTGGCAGGCGTGGCGTTTGGATGCCAACATCAGGAAACATAATTGCTCGTTCTCTACCCGTTCATGTATTCGCGTGTGGCCGGTTCAAAGCCGGCCCCGTGCTTCCCTACCCGCCGCGCAAGGAGTCAAAAACGGAGTCGGTTGGGCCCCATCTTGCCCGGCAATACGTTAAAGAAGCCGCGCGTGTCCCAACACTGCGGGCCCGGGGCGCGGCCATTGCGTTTGCCGAGATGGCGCAGGCAAGAGCGGGGAAGCGGAATGAAAAGGGGACAACGTAACCGCGTGTAATTTACACCGGTTTTCTATGTGTTGTAACAAGGCCACGACAACGCTTTTTTTGAATAACCCGAAAGACGTTTCCCCCGTAACGCAGTAAAGCTGCGGACAAAAGCAAAACACATTGCGCGGAAGCGTAATTCCAGCCCGTCAATCATTCCACCCGTAGCTATCCCCGCAAAATCTTTCTTTGGTGTATTTCGCGCCCGTAGGCAAATTCAACGATGATAGTCCAACCAATCCCTGACGGGCGTCTGAGAATTTTTTAATATTAGCATTCTTTTTTATCGTGGACACGCAGGCGCAGATATAGACATTGCGCAGACACATGTTCGTAGATACAGGCGCAGACAGACGCGAAGAGGGACGCAAAGTTTCGCAGCTTCGAGTGTCTGAAAGTCTTTAAGTTGCTCCAAGACTTGCTTCCAATTGATTTTACACCTGCGCAATTTTTGGCTGAGCGCTAGAGACCTGGGAGAAGGATTTGGTCCAGGCCTCAGTGTTGAGCAGCAGTTGTGTCACGTGCTACAAGTTGGAAAAGCTTTCTTGAAGTCCATCGAATCTTCCAAAATTGAATGCTAGTTTCTTACTTGAGCCAGTGTAGTCCGACTGGGCTGCCGGAACTTTGCCCAATTTTTTTGAATCTTTTTCCATGTCTTCTGCGCATCTTCTGAAGTATTTGGGATCGATTTTGAAGAGGTTGGAATGAAGAAGTCGAAGCCGCAAAACGAGATAAAAGAAGGCCAGCAAGGTACAAAAAACGCAAAATTCGCTTGCTGATTGCAAAAGATGCAGCAGCGGCTAGGAAACTCCAATACATGCAAAAGTCATTTTGCTTGATGCAAACCATGCATATTTGCAACTTTTGCATTTCTGCGCGAAGGAATGGAGGAAGATTGGAAGAAGAGAATTGGGGAAGCAGAGAGAAGAAGAATAAATGTTCGGAAGAAAGGGGAACAAGGGGGGGAACAGAGAAGAAGAGAGAAGCGGAGAGAAGGAGAGAAAGAAGGAGGGAGAAAGAAGGGAGGGAGAGAAAGAGGGAAGAAAGGGGAACAAGGGAGGAGGAAAGAGAAGAAAAGAGAAAGCAGAGAAGAAGAGAGAAGGAGACAGAAGAGAGAAATGAGAGAAGGCAGGAGAGAAGACAGGAAAGAAAAAAAGCGAGAAGGAAGAGCAGAGAGAGCAGCGAAGAGGGAAACAGGGGAGGGAAGAGAGAAGAGAAGAGAAGAGAAGAGAAGAGAAGAGAAGAGAAGAGAAGAGAAGAGAGAAGGGAAGAGTGAAGAGAAGAGAGCAGAGAAGAGAGAGGGCGAGAAAAAAGACGCGAGAAAAGAGAAGAGAGAAGAGCGAAGGGCAGAGAGAAGAGAAGAGAGAAGAGAAGAGAGAAAAGAAGAGCGAACAGAAGAGAAGAGAGCAGAGAGCAGAAAGCAGAGAGCAGAGAAGAGAAAGAGAGCGCAGAGGAGAGGAAAGAAGAGAGAAGGGAAGAGAAAAGAGAATGCGTGAGGAAAGAGAGAAGAGAATACGTAAGGAAAGAGAGAAGAGAGAAGAAAGCAGGAAGAGAGAAGAGCAGAGAGAAGAGAATTGATAAGGAGAGAGAGAGAGAGAAGAGAAGAGAAGAGAAGAGAAGAGAAGAGAAGAGAAGAGAAGGGAAGAGAAGAGAAGAGAAAAGAAGAGAAGAGAAGAGAAAAGAAGAGAAGAGAAGAGAAAAGAAGAGAAGAGAAGAGAAGAGATTGAGGTTTCGCGTTGTTTTCCTTGGGGCTTTTTTGGGGGCCATGCCGTTGACAGAGGCTCGTTTTGTTTGCTGTTGATTTTTCTTTGCGCGTCGCGCGTGGGAAGGCGGGTGCTTGAAGGCCAGGTGTGCCTCCGCCGGCTGAACCCGCCCGACCTGGCTGCGTGTCCCACGCCGTGTTGAGAGAGAAGCCCTGGTGCCAGCGGCGGGCTTGTGACATACCTTGCGCATTCTTGTCTTGGCTTTTTGACACTGTGGCTTTGCTGGTGATTGCTTCCCAGGGTTTAGGCGAAGAGGTCAGATGCGTGGCTGTACCCCGTGGAAGACGTGTTTCGAAAAGATGCGTGGAGGTGCCAGCCTTGGTGGAAGCCTTCAACCACAGCCCAGAGAGTTTCAGGGCAAAGTTGAAGATGATGAAGGGCCTTGGAAGAGATTTGATTCAGAAAGAGATATTGATCCTTCTGGGTGCCTCGCGTTACGAGCGTTTGAGGGACGTGGGGCGGAGTCTGCTTCCCTTTGGGCAAGGCGCCAAGAATGGTGCGCCTAGCTAGTGGGAGACGTGCCTGGAAAAGATGCGCGTGATTCTTGGATTACACCAGTAGCGAACCTAGTTCAAACATCTCAGCCAAGGTTTTCGATGAAGCGAAGCGCAAGCTGTGTGTGGTCACAAGTGGCGCGTGCAACCCCTTTAGTTTGAACATTGGTGTGCGCGTGTGCTTGCTGAGGCAGCTTGCGCAAGTTGACCCGAGGCAAGGTGCCTTGCTCTGTGTCAACCTTGTCGGAAGCTGGCGGGGGAGCGCTCGACGAGGAAGGCGCGTGTGCTTTGTAGTTTTTGGTGTATTGATGCGCGGACATGCGTCTCCACTAGTTTCAGCAGCCGGGTTTTGAGGGTGACATTTGCTAGGCATCATTGTTGAAAATGGCGCAGCAGCTGTGGTGGAAGAACGCAGACGGTTGTCTGTCGCGTGATTTTTTTCTTCTTTTTTTCTTATTATTTTCATTCTTTTTGTGATTCTAATTTATTTTTATTTTTCAATTTTTATTTTTGCCAATATCATTATCTTATTTTTATGAATTCTTATTTTCATTCTGACCATTAATATGATTAATATATTGTATTGCTATTATTTTATGGTTATTATTATCGTAGATTTTCTCTTGTTTTTATAGTTATTATTTGATTTTTTTTGCAATTAATATTTTGAATTTGCTGATGATTATTATTGTATGATTAGTCATAAGTTGATTTTTTCGTATTGCTATTATTGTTCATAAATTGTTTTTTTCCTATTATTAATATTATCCCCATGATTATTAATATATAACCGTGATTTTTTTTACCATTATGATTATTATTATTATTGTTATTATTATTGTATGATTATTATTATTGTTTTTATAATTTTTACAATTATCATTAATATTAATATTATTATTAGTATTAATATTATTATTAGTGTTATTATGAATATTATTATTATTCATAATATCATTGCTTTTATTATTACTAGGCTTGTTATTTTTTGGAATTATTATTATTATTATTATTTTTATTATTATTATTATTATTATTATCGTTGGTATTATTATGATTATTTTGATTATTAATATTATTGTCCGTATTATTTTTATTGTTATGATTTTGATTGGTATTCGATTATTATTATTGTTATTTTTATTACTATTTTTTTATGTTTATTATTCTTATTATCATTATTATTATTTTTACTATTATTATTATTATTATTATTATTTTCATCGGTACTACTTAGTAATATTATTATTAATATTATTACCATTACTACCATTATTATTATTATTAGTATTACCATTACTATTATTATTATTGCTTTTATTATTAATATTTTTACGATTACGATTATTATTGTTATTATTATTAATACTAATATTAGTATTGTTATTAGTACCACTATTACTATTATTATTATTACTACTATTACTATTATTATTACTATTACTATTACTACTACTACAACTACTACAACTACTATTATTACTACTATTACTACTATTATTATTACTACTACTACTACTATTACTACTACTACTATTATTGCTACTATTATTATTATTATTATTATCATTACTACTATCATTATTATTTTTTTTTATTACTATTATTTTGATTACCATTATTTTTATTATTATTCTTATTAGTATTATTATTAGTATTATTTTCATTATTATTACTATTATTACTATTATTACTATTATTACTAGTATTACTACTACTACTGCTATTACTACTATTACTACTATTACTACTACTACTACTATCATTACTACTACTATTATTATTATTATTATTACTACTACTACTACTACTATTATTACTACTATTATTACTACTACTACTACTACTACTACTATTACTACTACTACTACTACTACTAGTACTACTAGTAGTACAACTATTACTACTACTACTACTACTACTACTACTACTACTATTATTACTACTACTATTATTACTACTATTACTACTACTATCAACGAATTGCGTTGCACGAACCGCTGTTGGGGATCTACGTCAGCTTATTTGCAGATTTTTGTTGGAGATCAAACTCTTGGGAGGAAATCATGGACCATGGAAGATTGGATGACTGCCAGATTTCCCGATCCAGTTTCTGTCAGCTGGTACCGGAAGACATGCGCAGATTCTTCAGAGGCAAACTTCCATGAAAATCAGTCTATTTGTACCATTGTCTTTGAACCCAGTGAGGTCATTTGAAGTAGAAAACTCATGCACTCCGGTCACGACTCAGCACTCCAGGAACCCAAGCATGTTCAAACTGGTTCGTTTCACCATGTGGCACCTTTTGCCCCGGTTTCACTGTGATGATGCCGCTGTTCGTGCTACAGTGTTGCCATCCACGATATCCACGGGTGGCATGGGTGACACAAATCATTTCAAGACCACATTGTTCGTGCTTCTCCCAGGGGTTCTCCCAAGGTTCTCCCAAGGTTCTCCCAGGGTTCTCCCAGGCGTTCTCCCAGGGGGGGAACCCAGGGTTCCACCGGATCCTGATGGAAGTGCCGACGAATCCATGGCCCAGGTCAGCTTCGTGGATGCAGATTCCGTCGTTTCGGTTGGGTTTCCCAGTGGCCTCGCCGGGGAAGCGCCACCACGACACGGCGGTTCGAACGTCACACCTCGCCTCGGGTGTGAGTGACATGGTGGTGTCGACTTAGCCATAGGGGTACCCACAATTGGTTGGTTTATTCAATTTATTGGTAAAAAAAAATGATTAATGGATGATTTGGGGGATCCCCTATTTTGAGAAACACCCACATGGGTGTTTCTCAAGTCACAGGGGAACCCGGGGTGACCCCCAGCTATGTAAAAACACCCAATGGAATGCTGCAAGGCAAGATGTTTCAGTTTTTCACAGATCCTTTGGAACATGGCTTTTGGCTTTTGGCAGTGATTCAGTTGGATACTTGAAGACAATTGGTGGTTGGCTGCGAGGCCGTTGGCTACTCACTTGATCTCGCATTGCGAGCTCTCCCACATGACCTTGCGATGCAATCCATCAGCGATCTTTGCCAACCTGGGGCCGTTTGAGGGATGGATGTTTCTGATGGAGCAGATGTTATTTCTGCAGCTGGTAGAGTTGATCTTATTTCATTCGCTTGGTTGGTGGACCCCTGTGAAGGGTCATGTTTGAGAGCACCTGTGCAACCTGCCAATGACCCACCAAATCTGATGCAGTTGCTGGTCAAAAACTTGCCCTGCGAATCCAACACACAACCAGCGAGGTCTTGGAAAGGCACCAGCGCATTTTCAGAGGTCGCGATCCTGGCTGTGGGGCCACGTGTGGATGCACATGGATCAGTGGCCGTTGCCGAGAGGCGGTTGTAGTCTACCATGGTATCACCACTTGTGAAGCATCATGAGTTGAAATACCGCTACCGCCCCTAGTATTAACCCTTATTAACCATTGTTAATCAGTATTAAACACCAAAACCACTAATCTTCCCATTATAAACCGTTAATCCATCCCATCAAGAAGCATCAATCATCCCATTCAGAAGCATCAATCATCCCATTATCACCCATTAATCATCCATCCCAGTAATCAACCATTCTTAAGCATTATTAACCACTAATCATCCCAGTAAACCATTAGCCCTTTGCAGTTTTAGTTCCGTTGGATTTCTTGATGACACCACGTGCCGTGCCGCAGCTCTGAGGCGGCAACTCGTCGCGACCCATACGCTTCAAGAAGCTTCAGGCGGAGGTGGGGCCGAAGCAGCGGGGCCAGGGCGGGCTGGGGGCGCCACGGTGAAGTGGTGGGTGGTTTTTATGTGGTGAACTCATAGGGGGTTATAGCCATTGAGAATGATTAAGTAAGGTAATTTTTAATGGTTATAAGTGGTATACCATTTTTCATAGGGCTTTATAGCCATGTGGTTTGATAATAGGAGATAGTAGCTAAGAAGTATTGATCATGGATCATGATATAACTACCGCTGGTCACCATTAGCCATCATTGACTACTTTTAATCATCAAGGTAAATAGCATGGCCACCAGCTCATCAGTCTTTTCCAATGGTTAATAATTGCCATCACTGTTGATCATCATCAACCAACTAGCCATCATCAATCACTAGCCATCATTGACTACTATTAACCATCATCAATCACCAACCATCATCGATCTTCTCAACTGGTGACCTGGTCAAAGGCCCATCTGCCGAACCGGTCGTTGCCCAGCGCCAGGCCGCTCGTGGAAATTGGTTCGGATGGTAGCCACGGACCGGCGAAAGTCCTGGCGAACTCGGGGAGTTGGTGCTGGGATCTCACCACGTTGATCTAGCATTGAAACACAAAATATGCAGGAATGGGTGCATAGGAGCATAAATACAAAATAAATTGTTAATCATAGGTATAAATATTAATCTATCTATTTATTAATCTATCATAAATTGTCATCTATCATAGGAACATAAATAAATTGTTAAATAGATAGATCAATAAATAGATAAATACATAGATGATTGAATATATACATGAATAAACAAATAGATAGATATAAAGATGATTGAATGAATATATGAATAGTCCAATAGATAAATAGATAGATGATTTAATAAATAAATGAATGAACAAATAGATAAACAGATGATTGAATAAATAAATGAATCAACACATACATAAATGGAGGCATGATTGGACAAATTAATAAACACAAAGATAGATTAATAAACTATTAGATAAATAGATAAATAGAAAAAAAGAAGAAACACAGAACATATTTTGCGTGTATACCTAGGTAAATTACACCACATAGCTTTGCCATGTGGGCATGGGTCTCATGCCCACCGAAGATTCTGTGGGGTAACAACTCCCGGTGCCCCGTGGGACCCGCTCCTGGCAGTGCCTGCTGCTTGTGAATGCTGCTGGCATTGGAGCAAAAGTGGAATGGCAGGGCTTGTGGTGGCAGCAATGGTGGGTGAAGGGCAGTACAGCTGAAACTTGTGGTAAGAAATCCTCCATTTTTGTTTGAGACGGTGTTCGGGATTTGTATCTATTGTAGTCTTAGTATTCAAGTATTAATAAGTATTATATAGTCTTCAGTACCAACTTATCAGTTTGACTAGCCATCTGGTGACTAGAATAAGTCGGTAGTTCTGAATCTCATGTTAGTCGGAGTTCGATCTCCCTGTTTACGATGCCCAGTGCTGGACTGTCGGTATCCAGGCACTATGGTGGTACATTCCAACCCAAAGCATCAACATTCAATGTAAGGTAAGGTAATAGAACTCAATCTACTGGTACGCTACGTTACATGCATCAAGATTCTCCCTCTCTCGTCATGTGCAAGTAAACAAATGGCTAGATATATGAATACTTATATCCATATTTGTTCAAGTATCGTCTGATGGTTCTGGATTGGACATCACAATTGTCCCGCATTGGATTGTCAGTAGGTCACACCGAACCATTCCCCTCAAACCCGCAACAATACTGGGGTGAACGACGATCGTGTTTGCTGATTTCGATCGACCCAAAGGCTGATATGTTCAACGAAGGTGACGCATTTCTGCAATCAACTTCATCAGATCTTTGAAGCAATGAAACATGACCACAATGAGATGATCTTAGGTGCATTGAGGTGAATGATGATGGAAATCGTGGTAACGGCAGGAGGAAAGAAGCCCTACATCCATCCTTTCCATCCTTCATCAAGGCTGCCCATGTCTGGTCCCTGTGGCCTTGCTGAGGTGCCACCAGCCCCGGCGGAGAAAATTCTGCCGAGGCAGTTCCAAAGCTCAGCTGGGGCAGCTGCACAGCTACAGCTGGGTGACCAGTTGACAGCATGGAAAAATCACACGCCATTGCTGCAGGGCGTTGCCCAAGCGTTTGGGCTGTTTTTGTAGAATTCTTTCCCGTTGGGTATGGCTCAAAATTAGGAACCCCCAATATGGCCACTTATAATGGAAGCCTATTATAAACCAATGGTTTTTTGGGTACCATTATTTTGGCAAATGCCCATACGATCCGGAGTATTCTCAGCTTTATTTTCAGGCTGAATGCCTGGATCTGATGGGGAAGAGTTAAGATGAACTTGCAGCCGAACCCGTTGCAAGAGTTGTTCCGTTCATAAAGGCTGTGATGTTGCAACATCCAAGTCCTGTCAAGACGTTGAAACTAAAGGCCTTGTATGTTCATGATGTTCATGTAGGTATATTTTCAACAGTGGATGTTATGTCGTAATGTTTGTTGTCCAGAGGTATCGGTCCCTTTTGGGGCGATAAGAGCCATGAAACACAACCAACTGCAGTCATTAGCTATGTTTTCACTGGTGGATAAATCACCCGGTGACTTTGCTTAAAACCCAGGTTGATATTTGCTCTCCTGACGGCCCCAGGTGTCCTTGTCCAAGAAGGCGGTGATGCTTTGCCATGGCGGAATGGGGTTGTTCATGAACGGGGTCCAAATAACGACCATTTCCATCAAACCAATGGCACCCGTGTCATTGATCCCATGATTTCCATCAAACCAACATCCTATTGTTGGCATTTCTGGCAGAAAAGATTTTGCACATTTAATTGGTCCAGCCAGGTGCGCCAATCTTGCGATTCACGAGCTGATTGGTTTTGCCCGTTCGGATGGTGGGTTTTCAAGGGCTACCAACGAGGAGGATCTATGTGATTAACGAGCAGGTTCTATGTGATGTGGCTGTGATGTTGAACCGCGATGCGCCAAGAAGCTGTCATCGTTTCAGGCCATCGACCAACTGGGGCGTGAAGAGGCCGATGGGACATGAAATCTGGCCACAGGATGCCCCCAATCTGTGAACTCAACGGTGAATGATCCAGAGTTGCGTGTGATTTTGTTGTGGAGGTATAGGCAGCCAATAGAATGAGTGGAAGAAACCCCGCCCCTTGGCTGATTGTGGTGTCGTAGTTTCTGCGGTAGTGTTGAGAATAAGGATGGACTAACAGTGGGGGCATGAGTTTTTTGGGCCTTTGCACATCTTTCGAATGGTAGCCTTGGTCATTGCCCAAAGAGTAGTCCTTCATTCGGATGGCCACAAAATCAGATCTCCCCAGTGGTCCGGGAAAAGACCCTACCATGCTCTCTGGTATGGTCGATTTACAGGAGGGTGCATCTGGGGCACCAGCTAGTAGGCTATCCGAGGCAGGCTGAGTCAGGAACCGCTCAGTCGTTTTTAGATTGCAGTTGTTGACTTAGGAATTCTAATGTAAAGGAAGTAGAACTCTTACAGGAAGTAGAATTCTTTTTAGGAGTGATCCAATTCTGAACTGCACAGTCCGCCAATGATTCTCAGTCCCGTATGGGCGGTATGGGTATATTCCTACTATTTTTCGGTCGTAGCCCCTTCACACTTGCCCTGATCATCATTGAATGGTCAATCTAGGCATTGTACTTTCATGATTAATCTTTTGCTTCACTTATCTAATCATCATATGTTTTCTTATCATGCTATATTATCAAAACACCGCGGCTGGTAGTTAAAGATACACCTTTCCATGAATTTCTTATCATGGAACAGACATATCTACTCATGACATATGATCAACTTATCAACAAAATCACCACTCCGATTTCATCTGACTACGGCACTGGATCTTCATCGCCCGGCTTTGCAGACCGCCAGCGTGGCCAGCACCCAGAAGAACAGCGCCAGGAGCGCAACTTCAGGTGCCGGTAGCGGGTTGAAAGTGGAGACGACCAGCGGGCCGATTTCTACTGGGCCAGTGGGTTTACGACCAAGCCACGACTGAGGGATTGCAGTCATCCATTGGTTGCAGTGCTGTTAGCATGTTTGAGCGATCGTTTGTAGTGGCAGAGGCCGTGTTAGAGCACCCGGAGGAAGGCGCTGGTGAACCTGTCCTGGTGCAGGTGCAAGCAGCATAGGCAGCGAGTTCATCAATGATCACATCCCCCTTCATCAAAGGGAGGCGCAGGGACATGTGGTGGCAGACTCTGGGGACCTCACATCCAGAAGATGGACCCAGATGCTTCACACGTGGCCCAAGGATGCACATGGCTGGGGAGTACCATCTCCATCACATTTCCGTGGTTGTGGGTGCCCCTGTACACCAGCCGTTTGCAGCCCACAAATGACCAAACTCATCGCACTGTTGGGATGTGAACTGCTACCCATGTGTTGGTTGGTGAATATTCACCCAGCTCGCCACGCGTCGATTTACATGTCCCCATATCGTCCGGATTTCTGGCCAAACTGGAGTAGTACTATGTCAGGTAGGCAGCCTGGAAATTCTTAGGGGAGCTTGGCTTCCGTAGTGATGTTTCTGATGGCACACCACAGGCAATATGGGTTTTTCCATGGCCATGGTGGTACCCACGAACCATCCGCCAACAATAGCCATTCTGAAGAGGGAAACCGCCAGTTTTGGGGGTGCACCATCTTTGGACAAAGCCAATTCTCTTGAAACACATGGAATATATGCAGACCTTTGGGTACATCAGCGGCAATCATGATTGCACTTGATCATTGTCATTGCCTCGGATTTCATATTTTTGTTGGGGATTTTGGACCGGTATATTGCTGGGATTGCCATCATCCATGCGTTCTGGTCGGTGCGTCCCCATGGTCGATGGCTGTGTCACCAAGGTACCCCTCTTATTTTTGCTATACGAAACAACTCGTGTCATGGCACAATGAAATGGATGTTGTTGCTTGTAGTTCCCTATGCTTCGTGGTTACACTTGTACTTTGTTATGGCTGGTGGTTACATACGTACTCTTGTCGGTACTTACACACCAAATAAGATATAAACCTATGATTTGTTGACTTGTTGGTACTTGCATACCAAATCCAACCTATGATTGGTTGTTTCCCTATGAATGGCCATTTGGTTGCTGTACCCCCTTAGACAACGACCATGGTCGGTTGATGGCTGGGTCAGGTGGCGAAGATTCAATCGCAGATGAAGAGCTTCGTGAAGGGCATGGTCCGTGGCCGACCGATGAACGTTTTGTCGGTGCCGCCGCCTGCGGCTGCAGTCTCGGCGGAGAAGATATATGCAGATTCATGTGACCTGTGCACCTGTCTAGTAACGAGTATAATGATGAGTCAAGGAGTATGACATTGAGTCTAATAAACGTATTCTCTTGTATATGAGTTCATCCATGCATCCATACGCTATACATACCGCCATGCATAAATATGGTCCATCTGTAGCCACTGCTCCAAGCTGTAGTCTCCTTGTGGTTGACGAAAGCTTCAAGATTTCTGAGGGATTCACTGGTCGTTTGGGCAACGCCAATGGCCTCAGTAAGGTGCCAGTGGATATTGCTCCACCTGTAAAGATTGAAGGATGGAAGGCTTTTCGTTGGTAAACCAGATTTGCAGTAGGATTCCAGTTGACAAAGCTTGGCTTTTTGCTACACGTTCAAATTCTACAATTTGAGGTCCCACAGATGGTTTGCCACGTCAAAGAGTTGGCTCAGCGTGCCCTTCTTGGCTCGAGCAGCTGAAGCTGCAATGTTGAAGCACACCGGCTTCAGGCATCATGCCACTGAAACATCACGGAAAAGCTGCAGGGTCAGTTCTTGCTGAAGTAGCCATGGGTTTATCGGTGATTCAGAACTTGGTGTAGAGGGGTACTGTAGGTGATCATAAACACCATAGCACTACGATGAATTACTATTCACCATCATTGAATGTGATTAACATGTGATGAATCATGTCTTCAACATTCACTGTGATTCCAACGCTATGATGAACTGATCTTCTCCATTCTTGAGCGGAACTCAACTATGCTTATCCAATATGGTAATATGGTTATTGAAGAGTTATATGACGGAACCATGTTTACCAACCACCTTTTTCATGATGAACAACGCCTGACCTTGTCATGAACCGTTCTCAGCAACCACCATGACCCATCACCAAGCAACCACCATTGCTACATCGTTTGCAGCTCATTGAGCCGGTGATTTGCGCAGTTTTCATGGACCAACACCTCAGTTCACCCCAGGATGAGTAGCAACGGACTGCCAGAACTGGAGGGATCACGAAGCACAACGGGCAGTGGGTCAAAACCCTGTACCCTTCGTTCCCCTATCATTAACCAGACTGTTTTCCTTGTTATTGGTTGGTCATTATCCCCCATTATTGGCTGGTTAATATTGACCCAGCTCGATTATAGTTGGTATATATCCCCTATAATTGTTACTTATATATATATATATACCATCCCCTATTATTAACATTAACCAGCTATTTTTCAACAGAAACCCACCTGCTTTTAGCATAACGCTTAGTTGCCCCGGTGCGGGGCCCCTATATGCGCCGCGCCCTGGCGTGCCGAGTGAAGGCGGAGCAGAGAGTTGGAACGGGGACGGATCACGACCAAGGGAATGGTAGGGACCTAAAATTCAGGGATTTATATAAATAGGTATATTGCATTGTATATAAATAGATAAATGAATAAATAAATATATAAATAGATAAATACATATATATATATATATACTGCGAGGGCCCATGGCAGCGAAGCCGGTTTTAGCAAGAAGAGCTGGCCCCAGTTTTGGTTCCAGCCGGCGTGACTTCTTGAGGAAGCCATTTTCAACAGGAACACCACACCCTGCAACACTGGGGGCAAGTGACAAGAGCCCACACGGAGCCCAGCGGAGCCCATACTTTTATGTGGACAAACAGAGGAGCCCACAAGGAGCCCACCTGGAGCCCACGCAAACATTCGGGGAAAAATGACAACAGCCCAAGCGGAGCCCATCGGAGCCTACACTTTTATGTGGAAAAACACAGGAGCCCACAAGGAGCCCCCAAGGAGCCCACAAGGAGCCCACCTGGAACCCACGCAAACACTGGGGAAAAATGACAACAGCCCAAGCGGAGCCCAATCGGAGCTTATACTGTTATGTGGAAAAACACAGGAGCCCACAAGGAGCCCACAAGGAGCCCACCTGGAGCCCACGCAAAAACTGGGGAAAAATGACAACAGCCCAAGCGGAGCCCAATCGGAGCCCACACTTTCATTTGAAAAAACACAGGAGCCCATCAATTTCACCCACTGGGAAATATAATAATCTCCTGGACGGGTGAGGGGAAAGGTGGCCCAGCAAAATTTAAGTTTTACGCATACAATTGTCACGCAGCAAGTATTATATGCCAACTTCGTCCTTGAGGGTGTTGTGCCAAATCTGGGTTGAGAAGTACAAAATAATAAAAGCACGCCCGGCGCCACGGATGCACCTGCCTTATCCTTCTATGGGGGGGGGTGGGGGCTCTCCAAAGAAGAAGCCGGCTGGAACCAAAACTGGGGCCAGCTTCTCTTGCCAAAACCAGCTTCGCTGCCATGGGCCCTCACAGTATATATATATATATAAGTATCGATTTTTTTGGACTAGGTATATCAATGATTTATGAGGCTGGCTTATTCTGGCAAGTGTATGCAACATATCAATATATCGACATTTTTAGGACTAAGCCAAATTTGGTGAGGAGTCGAGACCGCCAGAAACTTGGGTGAGAATCCACAGCAGGGGGGTTGGATTGGAAATCAATCATCCTGGTAAGATTTGTAGGTGAGAAAATGTTGAACGTTGAACAAGCAGTACCCCAGGTCGAACAAGCAGTACCCCAGGTCGAATGCTGTAACATTGTGTGCTGATATTGACCAGGGTAGGATAGCGTTGTGTCAAGTGCAAGAGTTTCGAGTCAATTTCAAACCCCGTCAGGTCAGATTATATTTTCATAAATCAATAGATAAATCAATAGATAGATGAATAGATAGATGAATTAAACAATTACGCGCGAACCCTGACGTTTGCCCGCAGTGCACCCGGGCCTCCCGACGACGAGCAGGATGATGATGATGATGATGATGATGATGATGATGATGATGATGATGATGATGTTACATATAGTTCCATGGGGCTGGCACATTTGATAATGATGTCACATTTAGTTCCATGGGGCTGGCACATTTGATAATGATGTAACATATAGTTCCATGGGGCTGGCAGATGTGATAATGATGTAACATGTAGTTCCATGGCGCCGGCATATTTGATTATGATGTAACATGTAGTTCCATGGGGCTGGCACATTTGATAAAGATGGGGCCGGCAGATGTGATAATGATGTAACATGTAGTTCCATGGCGCCGGCATATTTGATAATGATGTAACATATAGTTCCATGGTGCTGGCACATTTGATAATGATGCAACATATAGTTCCATGGGGCTGGCACATTTGAGAATGATGTAACATATAGTTCCATGGGGCCGGCAGATGTGATAATGATGTAACATGTAGTTCCATGGCGCCGGCATATTTGATAATGATGTACCATATAGGTCCATGGTGCCGGCACATTTGATAATGATGCAACATATAGTTCCATGGGGCTGGCACATTTGATCATGATGTAACATATAGATCCATGGGGCTGGCACATTTGATAATGATGGTACATATAGTTCCATGGGGCTGGCACATTTGATAATGATGTAACATATAGTCCCATGGGGCTGGTACATTTGATAATGATGTAACATGTAGTTCCATGGGGCTGGCACATTTGATCATGATGTAACATATAGTCCCATGGTGCTGGCACATTTGATAATGATGCAACATATAGTCCCATGGGGCTGGCACATTTGATAATGATGCAACATATAGTTCCATGGGGCTGGCACAGTTGATAATGATGTAACATATAGTCCCATGGGGCTGGTACATTTGATAATGATGTAACATATAGTTCCATGGGGCCGGCAGATGTGATAATGATGTAACATGTAGTTCCATGGCGCCGGCATATTTGATAATGATGTAACATGTAGTTCCATGGTGCTGGCACATTTGATAATAATGCAACATATAGTTCCATGGGGCTGGCACATTTGATAATGATGTAACATATAGTTCCATGAGGCTGGCAGATGTGATAATGATGTAACGTATCAGACATTTTATAAGACCTGGCATCAGAAGCGAAAGTTGGTACATTTGAGTATGATGTAACATACAACATCGCAGGCCCTTTCTAACATCCGGCCTGTGCTGAGTGCACAAGCTGAACCTTATTGCGCACGTGTTGAGTACGCGCAGCTCGGTCGGTGTCAACCCTGTCTGGCACCAGTACCAAAAACGCTGTGGGAGTTCTTGAGCCATGTCACAGGCTATGGTCCTTGAGGGTTCTGTCCCGTCCCCCTTCCAAGTGCATCTGGCTCATGCAGGATATGGCCTCAAATGTAAATGTGGGCGAACGTCCGGGTTGGGGGGAACAATTAATAAACAAATGAAGAAGCACGACATTAATGAATAATTGAAAAAATAATGCGTAGACAAAAAACAAATTAGTAAATTGATGTTTGAATGAACAAACGAAAACAAACATAAGTAGATGAATGAATGAGTGAATAGATAAATGAAAAAACACATTAGTGAATGAATAGATGCATTAATAAGTAAATTAATAAGTAAACAAACGAATAAAGAACAAATACGTGCACATATGATATATATAAATAAACAAACAAATAAATAAATATATATATATATATATATAGAGATATATTTTTGTCACACAACACATATATACCCAAGTTCCGTGAAACGATCACTGCTAGTTGTGACTCGCAGTTGGCTCCCGTTGAACCTCGGGAGACCTGGGAGTGTCCTCGGTGGCCAAGCTGGGAAGGCCACTTGGCGACACATGGCAGCAGCACCAGGCGGGGAGCGTCCGGAGGAGGTGGCTCCTGGATGGTCGGAAGCAGCATTTTGTGTAGGGGATGGTCTATGGCGAGCTGGGTCAAGCAGCTAACCATCAATCATGGGGGATAAGTTCACCAACAACAATGACAGGGGATGATAACTGACAATTATAGGGGGATATATACCAACTGTATTTGGCCATGAGTCAATATTAATCAACCGATACTGGGGGATAAGTTCACCAACAATAATAGGGGGAAACCAGCCTGGTAAATGATGGGGGAACCAGGGGTACAGGGTGAACTGACCCACAGCCATGGTTGATCATCATGGTTAATGATGGTTGATATGAACCATTATATTGGTTAATGGTTAATCATGATCAATAACAGTTGGTGATGGTTCATAAGGCTTAATCACCATGCCCCTTGTGAAATCCAAGGCAGTCCAACAATTGAAGACATGGGTCCTGTTTCTCAACGCTAAGAGATGTCCTCCCCAGAATCAGCAGTCAGAGGCTAGTTGCTCCCCACTGTCGGACCTGAGAGCTTGGGCTTGGATGGGTGTCAGATGTGGCTGGGGATGCGACCCATCATGGGTGGCACGATGATTGCTGGTGCTTGGATCAAATGGCTCGATGATACCAACAGGACGCAAGAACTATTGTCAAGTCAACTATTGCGAGCCAATAGTTAGTCGATATTGACGACTTTTAGCTATGTCAACCATTGTGAACCATTATCAATATTGTAATGAGCATGGTATTTTTTATGATTTACTCTATTTGCCACTACTTAATAAGTAGTTACCCTTTGGTAAACTAACATGGCAATGGAAAATGTACCATTTTGTTCGGAAAACCCTGGGAAATCATCCATTGAACTGGTGGATTTTCCATTGCTATATTGCTATCTTAGTTTACCAGAGGATATTGTCAGCATGAGCCATTACTAATATTGTAATGACTATTGTACTGATTTATATTATCAACTCTATTTACTACTACTACTACTACTACTACTACTACTACTACTACTACTACTACTACTTAATCAGTAGTTGTTATCAGCATGAAGCATTTTCTGCTATCATTGACCATCGTTCATTACTATGGGCTTCAACTCTGCAGGTGCTTCGGCGCTTCCGAGTGGAGAGCCCTCTGCGCCACGGCAAGGTGGGAAAAGGCGAGAGCAACCCCTGGGGGTCGATCAGGTTGTGGGCGAATGCTGGTTGATGAGTGGTTGGAAAGTGGTTGATGCTGGTTGAAGGTGGTTGATGGTGTTTGATGGTGGTTGATGGTGGTTGATGGTGGTTGATGGTGGTTGATGGTGAAATCAAGGACAATAGTCGTGGTTATAGTGATAATGAATCATTGTGGTTGCTGTGGTCTATGATAGTGGCTAATGATAATTGATCATGATTGTGGTTAACAGTTAAACCATGATTGTTCACCACTTTCATTAACCATGAAAGTGGCAAATACTTGTTAGCCAATAATTATTAACCATTATCATTATTAAGAACTATTGACCATTGTTAGCTAATAATACCAGTGTTAATAGTCAATAATTCCATTATTAGTTAATAGTACTGATCATCATTAACCAATATTTAAGCAGCAAAACTTATCCAAACTAACTAATGGTTATCAACCATCGTTGGCTAATACCACTCCGGTTACCACAAAAATGGCTATTGACCAACAAATGGTGGTTTCTCGAAACAAGAGTACCCCCAAATCAACCTTGTCTAATCATTTGGAGTGTAAAGCAACCATTTTGGTGGTCCCCTATGGCTTGAGAAACACCCACACGCCCATTGCTGATGATAGTGGTTGATAGTAAACCATGATTGTTCACCACTATCACTAATCATAAAGATGGCTCTTAAGCAACAAATGGTGGTTTTTCATTAATTGTTAGCTACTAACTATAATCATTATTATTATCATTCAGCATGAAAGTGGCTAATAATTGCTAGCTACTAACTATTAACCAACAAATACCTATTGTTGATGACACTCATTCGTGGCTCGATCAGCTGGTGCTGGAAACCGATGCAGTGACTGTGACTGGCCGATGGGGTGATGCCGCGGCTCACGGTCATGCGAACGTGGTTGCGGTGGTTGTTTTAAATAGGGGTCACCCCCAAATCATCCAATTATCAAATTCATCCAATATAATGTAATGATATGTGTAACAATATAATCAAATAGGGGTACCCCACATCCAATGACAGTGTTTTATGTAATCATTCATAAAATACCGCCATTGAGACTGTCATCCACCACCAAAAAAGGACTGGCAAGGACTGATCTTGCTTTAATCTATCGATACCCTAATTCCAGACATGTCACCATTTGCGTCATTCGGACGGCAAGACTACTGTGGTTCGATTTTGCGTAGCGAGTCCACCTGGTACACCATTGGATGGCCAGGTCGAAGAAGAAGGCGAGGGCACGGCTCGGTCCCGGTCCTTCGCCGGCTCTTGGGCTCTGGCACGGCTTGTTTTGCCCCGGTTTTGTTCGTGTCATTTGGATGTTTGTTTTGACAGGGAAACAATGTTCAGATGCGTGCAAGCACAATTTAGATGGGGCTAATTGCTGATTTCACGGCACGTATTCTTTACCCGCAAGCTGTATATTGCCATGAAGATGTACTGTACTTTCCTGTGTTGCAACGAGTGCTATCATTGTTTCAATTATCAACCGTGGTTGCCTGTCCATTTTACTCTTTCCAGATATTGACGCTTAGCAAAAACAGAATCACTCAGTATATGTATACATATACGTATAAGTGTGATGTGTATAAAGATTATACATACATCATTATGTATGTTCATGTATTTGCACGTGTATATGTATCACATTCGTGATTGTGCTTAATTGCCATCGGACCGAAAATCGCCAAAACGGAACACTTTTTTTCTGCGCAGACAGCACACTTAATGTGGATGCTACGTCATGCATTGTGGGTTGGGGTGGGGGGTTGGCGGCATGTTAACGGTTGCAAGCTGTGCATGATGTTGATGCTACGTCATGCATTGGTGGTTGAGGTGGGGGTGGGGTCATCAAGCATCATTGCACTGTCACTAGCCATCAGTTAAACATCAATTCACCGTGATTAAGTGGTTGCCAACCATCAATCAACCATCATCTAACCACCCTGAGCCACCATCAAAATTATCAAATAAACATCAAATGATTAGGGTTTTGGTTATTATGAAACCACCATTCAAGCATCCGTGCTGACCGCCATAATCATCATCAAACCACCATTGAACCATCCTTCACCACAACATTTCTTTGGAAGGCCGCCGCCAACCAAAATGGCTACACCGGCAGCGAAGCGTCGAGTGGTCGGCGCGGGCCCAGTGGCCAGGTGGGGGGGTCCGGCAAGGGTGGTGCAGGTGAATGTGTGAATGGTGAGCGGTTGGAAGTGGTCGATATTAATAGGTATGTAATGGTGAACGATTAAGGTATATGTAGTGTCTCATCTATGGTTGTTGGATGGGTTATTGAATGCTTACTGACGGTTTAATGATAAAATTAATATACAGTTAGTAGTAGTTGATGCATTGCTTGTAATGGTTCACGATGGTCAGATCATGGTTCAACAACGGTTGACGTCGAATGATTTGTATTGAGCAATGGTTCATGATCATCGATCGTTGGCAATGGTTGATCTCTAATCATGAACAGTATCAATGGTCAAGTCAATGGCTTGATGGTTAACAATGGTCGATATCAATGGTTGATATCATTCAATGATGGTCGGCAATGGTTGATATCATTCAATGATTGATCTCAATGGTTGATATCATTCATTATCATTCAATGTGAATTACAATTGATCAATCATTGAGGGAACAATCATGCTTCATGATGGTTCTATGATAAGGGTTGATTTTATCAGGAATGGTGGACTATGAGTCATATTGATGCTGAACTGTGGTTGACTGTGGTCAATACTACAGGTTCACGATGGTCAATAATCAACTGTTGAAGCGAATGCTGAATCAAAGTAAATTGTGACGAGAACGTTCCGCAAGCTACACAGAGAAAAGATGCCAAGACATAGTGTCTGGTGAATAAGTATTTAGGGGTTGCTTATAGTTGTACAAAGAAGTCTTATTGATGATGATGGTCGATGACAGGGGCGAACTTTAAACCGAAGCCACTATTGATGACCAATGGCTGGCCCATAAGGGTTGACATAAAGGGATCACAAGCGCCATTCACCAAACAATTGGTGGGGCCATACCTGCAGGTAGCATGTTGGGCTTACGCGCTTGGTGTTTCGCAGGCAAAATGCAGTTGGAACTGGTGAAAATGGTGCAAACAAGTATGCCCATATCACATCAGCATCAGATATTGGGGTGCTCAGTAGGCAATAAGTTGTCAACACCAGGTTTATAATTAGGGTTAACAGCTGGGTAACTACCAGTTGTGATATGACTATTGTTTTTCAACAACAGGTATTTGGGTGCCCACTGTAGCACGGTTGGTGTGATTTCGTCCACTGCCGCGCGACGCTGCATTCCAGTCCCTTTTTTTCTAGCGAAAAGCTGCTTGCCGCAAAGCCGGCGGACGGGAGAGAGCCAGGCTTTTACAGCTCAATACTTCTAAAACCACGCAGACCCGCCACGATTTTCCCTCAAAAAAGACCTAGTGCTCTTGTCGACAGTTTCGGGGAAGCCATGGATTTGTGACCCACAGCAGTTCCAGCGCATCCTCCCGAATCCTCCCAAGTCACAAGCATGTCCGGAGCCTTTGCCATGCGATTTGGGCTACTTGCTGTGTCTGCTTCGGCTGCCCTGGCGGTCACTGACGAATGCCAAAGCAGTGAGGATGCCTCAGATTGCGCATTTTCAGCCTTGCAACGACGTGCCAGGGGTACCACAGGCACCCCTGGGTGAAGAGGGTACAAATCGTGATATCAGACGCCTGGACACAGAGAAATCCTCAGCTCTCTTCTTCTGTCTATCCTTATCCTCATCTTGCTGTGTTTGTTATATATTTCGCTTCTCTCCACTCCACTGTCTTGGTCTCTGTCTCTCTCTCTCTCTCTCTGTTTTCTTCCTCTCGTTCTCTTTCTTTCTTCCTCCCCACACCAACTCTACAAAGAGACGCAAGTATATACCTGCATATGCATTGCAGTCGCTTCCATAAACTTGAAAGAGGGATGTGCCTGTCCCCAGAAATGCGCATGGACGGATTTGTTTGGTGATTAATGGCGCCACGATTTTTTTTGGGCTTTTGGAGAAACAAAGATGAACAGAATCATTTGCACAGCAATGGGGATGCATCAGGGACCCAATGGACCATCAGAAAACCAACGAGGGCGACCGGGTGGAAGGGGAGCGGAGATCCGGCGATGTCGTGTTCACTTGCGACCTGGGTGACCCCTGGAACCCGGAGATACGCATGGATACCGTAGAAATGATCGAGGTCCATTCGTCGTTCTGGCAGGCCTAGGCTATAGGGCTTGGATGATTGAATTGCCAAAGACCTGCTGGTTCCCTTGCCACGCCGCCGTCAGTCCATGGAGCGCCACCCTTTGTGTCGACTGCGCCCACAGAGCATCCAGACCAACTTCCGCCGTTGCCATCGATGATGGAAATGGAGGCAGAGAGCAACAGTAGCTTTCGCTACTGCGCAGATTCTTGTAACTTGCCATGTTGAGCTGAGGGTTGGGGGCAGCGTCGAGAATTGGTGAGAGATTTGGAGGTTTTCTTTCACTGCTGAGATTTCAGCATTTGTTTTTTTTGGGTCAACACCGCCATTGGGAAGTTTGATGGCAGTATGGCACGTATGTTGTTTTCCCAAAGTTGCCATTGGCGTCTACTGTGGCGTAGAATGTCCGTAATTCATAAACTTTTTCATATGGAGAGTCATGAATACAATCACAACCCTTCACTTGTTCAAAGAAGTATATGTTGCAACTTTCGCGCATCTTGATGATGTGAATGGCACTCTGCTTAAGCTCTCTGGAGGTTCTTGGCAGCAGGATTGATCCACCATTTCCGAGAATCACAGCAGTCAAATAAATCTCAAGGTCGGACCAGTTGGTAGCGTTGTGACTTACAATCACTAGTTGGTCAACACGCACCAATGCACTTGTTGACTGGTTGGCAGGTTGTTGCTCAGATCATTTGTAGGCTTGTCATGTCCAAACTGGAACTGGATGGCTGTTGGAGCCGTCAAGAGTCTGTGTGTTTCCTTTGAGATGCGCTTTGATGATTGCATACACGTGGAGTTTGAACTGTGGTGCATCCAAAATCTAGGAAGTCATTTCTTTGTAGGCTATATCTGCAGACTTGGAAACAGAACATGCATGCAGGTACTTCTGCATACATTCTTTTTTAAATGCATCCAATCATGCGTGTGCAGTGTTTGCAACTGATTTTTGCAGTTGCTCTTGAGTATCAAGGGAACACTGCAGTGGATTGATGCTGTCAGTTTGGCTACCCAGGTTGGTTGGACTATGGCTTCATCAAAGGACACTGCCCGACAGCTAGTTGCTGAGTGGAAACCAGCGGCGTGGGGACGCGAAATTGGCTTCTATCCCAGTTGTTGGCTAGTGACCACTGGTAACAGGGGTACAACACATCGTACAACCAACAAATGAAGATCACTAATAGCTTAATAGCTAGATATGTTGAGGTTAAATTGGGGACAAACATTGTACTCTGAAGGATTTTGTTGTGGCTTCCATGGTTGGAAGAACACATATTGTAACTCACTGAGAATGCCTACGAGGCGACAATTTGGGATGGGCAAGCACTTCAGCCGAAGGAGCCTACAGCTCTTCTGGTTTCTGGTGTGGGTCAACATGGTCCACGTCCTAAGCGAATTGTTTGTTGGAAGCACACATGGGGTTTCTCAAAGTGGGTAAGCTCGAAAAATGGATGGTCTGTTACTATAAATGCTTAACAAAGGATCATTTGAGGGTGAGCGGGATTTCAAGAAAGCACCACAGGACAATGATTCCGTTGTGATCAAATTCGAGATCCCCAGCTGGCAGTTTCAGCTGAGCTTGCGGGCCATTTCGGGGAAGTGCATCTCGTGGCCGTGGCAGGGGTCGATCTCTCACCAGGAGACTGCAAATGTCACAAGGACCGTGGATGGTACATGTGGATTTGCTGGAAGCGTCATGGAAGCTGGGCAGAGGGCCTTGGGAGACCATACAGCCCAGGATGTGCTTGGCTTGGGGCTGTCGCATGGGGGTAGTCGTGTCGTGTCGTTCGCATCCACGCCATAGTACACCTAAGACCATGGCCCGCTTTCTGGCATTTCTCAGTTGCCAAAGTGGTCAAAGTGCTGGGACTACGGTCAGCCAATGGAATTTCTCAGTTGCCAACTGCCAACTTAGGAAAAAAATCAACTGGCAACTGCCAATGTTGGGATTTTCCGCAGTCATCATTTCAGCGGGTGCGACCAAGCATGACAGTGGCCATGGCCCTGCGGTCAAGGACCGCGACCCAGAACCGATCAGAATGGGATGAAGAAAACTGGTTCGTTCGCTCCAGTTTCTATGGGTTGGGCCACAGATTTGCCTCAGGAAAGAGGATCAAAACGGAGACTTGACTGCAGGAATTGCTGGTGAAGAACGAGTGTCAAGCCATGATCTGGATTCATCGCCTACCGACACTGACCAACCAGAGAAGATTGTGTTTAAGCAACAACCGGGCTCTAAGCATCCAGTATTCAGGGCAAGTGACCATATGTATATTATATCCTGCATTTTTCTGGTTTCTTCTCAGGAAATCCTCACATCCAAGCATTCCAGGCCAACCTTCAGGGTGTTTGTTGCCCGTGGCCATAGTTGGCCCAACTTCCCTGACCTCATGTAGAGTGATGGGCAGAAAATTCATGAGATCCTGGAGTAGAGCGAATGGTCGTACCATCACCAGATATCACCAGTACATGTACCCATGGAGGATGAGGGATGCCGTAGGTCTTTTCAGGTTCTGAGCCCAGAATCGTCACCCAGCTTGACCATCAAACTCGTTGGCAAGTGACCTGGGATGGCCTAAGAATGCGCGATCTGAGGGCTGTTTTCCACGTCGCAGATTTTCGAGCATGGCCACAACGAGGGGCCACAGTTGCGGAACTACCTCAGTTGAAGACCGCCATTGTTGTGCTGGGTGCTGGGGCTAGTCCATGGTCCTAAGCACCAGTTTGTTATATGAGAATATTTTCAAGAATACTTTTTACTAAACATCAACATCAACATCCATCAAGCATTCTCAACCATTCACAATTCTCAACCATTGACAAGTCTCAACCATTAACGTGCATTAACCATTAACATGCATTAACCATTAGCATCCATCAACCATTCTCAACCATTCACCAGCAATGAGTTCCGCCCCTCAGGAATACGGCCACCAGTTCAACTGCCATGGCCTTTCGAAGCCTAAGCCGGCTCCACCCCCACCACCCCCACCAAAAGAGCAGCTTGGACCGCAGGGGCCCAGTGTCCAGTAGCCACAGCATTCATGGTGGTTGATGGCTTTCTAGTGCTTTTCCAGTGGTTTTCTAGTGGTTGTCCAGTGGTTCATAGTGCTTAACGGTGGTTGAGAATGGTTGGCGTCTTCTTGGAATCATGACGTGGGATCAACCTACCATGTCATGCTTACAGATCTTTGATCAATGCAATTGCTTGAAAATACCAACGAAACGCCTGACGCATCGAATGGTAGTTGGTCGTCTAGAGTTGATTTTACTAGTAGGTTGATAGGTTAGCCCATGTTTGTGAACCCAATGGTCGTAGGTTTCTAGAGGAATCTCAGCACCAAGTAGTGACTTGGGGGGCTTCGTCCAGTGTTCTTCCCAGTGAATCGTCTTTCCCTGTACAACTCAGGAGTTGCGTACCTGTGTACCTCGTGTACAGTTGAAATGTCGACCCCAGAGCCCCGTAATTGTAAATGTCATGCCCCGTGATGTAAATGTAATACAGTGCCATGCAATGCATGTATGCATGTATGTCATATTGGTCTGATCTTTGTGTTAGGCATGCCAGGCATGCTATGGATGCGATGCATGTAATTTTGTTATGTAATGTTGGTAGTTATGTGCGTTATTTATGTCATGCAATGTGATGAAATGTTATACACTGTCATCTAATGCTATGTAATGGCATGCAAATGCTCTGCAATGGTATGCTATTGTATTTACGTATCTGCCATATATATATATATATTAATGTACATGGATTGATGAACTTGTTGGCAGATCTGTAATTGTTTTTTAGATGCATTCTCACATCAAGATCAATGTACACGTTAATCTACAATCAAATACGTTTGCTATTCCCACAATGTTTGGAGGAACTCTGTGTAGCCTTGGGCATACACGAATTGAACATAGATCCCAAACACCCTCAGCGCCAGCTGAAACTGCCCCGTTGTGGAGGTACTCATCCGAGCTGAATCCCATGTACAAAAGCCTCAACGAACAGCTGGCCGGGCGCCCAAGAGGCGGTAGGTGGTAGGATTTCCCAGCATGGCTGTAGGGAGCCCCAGAATCGGCCCAAAGTGTTGGATTTTTTGGTAAGAAAATATGGTGAGAACTGGGGGAGTACTATCCGTTGGGGCTTTCTGAAAATAGGGAACCCCAAAAATGGTTGGTTCATTGCTATAAGTGGTGAATACAGGTTGATTTGGGGCTACCTCTGTTTTGAGAAACCACCATTTGTAGAGATCCCTGCAAGGAAGGGAAATGCTGAGCTTCGCATTTCGAGGTGAGCAACTCCAGCGCTCCCTTGATGACCTTTCACCTCTTTCGAGTGCAAAGCGTTTCTCGTTTCGATTGCGAACTGCGGCGAGTTGGTTCCCTTGCTGCCCCCTATTCTACGACCAGCTGTCACTCTGAAGATCTACGGATTAATTTTTTTTGTGCAGAAAACAGCAAGGTGTCGGGTGGCTTTCTATTTGTGCGGGTCTTCTAGGTCCTTTAAAGTGAGAGACTTTGGGCAACGATTCTGGATTCGCTTCTCAAGCGTTTGCACGCGATTCGAAGCTCTCCCAGAAAGTTCTTTCGAATTGACTCAGAGCCGAAACCAGGGTTTGCAACTGATTCTCAATGTCGAGTCATCCTCCGATGTGTCTGGGGTGTTGGTGAAAGAAATCTACCGTTGGAGGTTTGGAAACTGTCGAGTCGGATCGCTGGGTCAGCAGCCGAAAATGGGTCACTGGTTCAGGCTGATCCCCAGCAGCTCTGTGGGCCAATTACCCCGATGAAACGAACGCCTGGCCGCCACCAAAATGTATAGAAAGCCGACCATCAACGAGGATTTCTGGCATGAAGGGACCGGGGATGAGCCTATTTACTGCTGATCTTGGTCCCAGGATGGCAAGGATTGCTGTGTCCTCTCCAGAAGCTGACTGATACCTCTGTGGTATAAGATGCCCTGTGGCCCTCTAGTTGTCATAAAAACTGGTCTATCATGTCGCAACTCCACAGAACTTGCCGGTTTTTGGGCACCCTGGCGTCATGACTCGTCCAACCAATGGCCCACCGCTGGTATCGGCTGAGCCCATGGAAGTTCTGTTGGGTACCGCAATCGATGCAGCCGATCCAATGGAGTTCATGGTCAACACTACTGGTGCCATTGATTCACCAGTGGGTTTTGATGATCCAACCAGTATAGTCATTGGTTCATGGCCATCCACTGTTCTCAACCATCCACACCAGCATGATTGCCATCCATTCCCATCGAGGACACCAACTATTCTTGCTGTGCCAACGCGGACCTAACCACTGCTGGTGCGGCCATGTTTTACCTTCACAACGTACCTTGGCAGTGCGCTACTTCAGGGCGTCAGGCTTGGTGGTTGGCGCGGTGATTGGTTGGGGTATGGCAAACAAGGACAAGACCAGAACGACAACAACAACAGCAACAACAACAACAACAACAACAACAACAACAAGCAGCAGACCTAATTTAGCAAAATGTGAAATGCAAGAAATGCAGCACTATTTGGTTTGTCAACTTCAATGTAGCCACGAAGATGAACATATTTCCTGACCTGGACAGTTCAGCCTGCTTGAATTTTCGTCCACACCGGGGAAGAAGCATCCACTTTTAATGACTTCATGGAAAAAACGGTCACTGTAAGGAATTCGAACCAGGGAGCCATATGCACCGTCCACCAAGACTTGCAGCACTTATTTATATATATATATATATAGCAGAGATGTACTATGGGCAACCAGGCAGGATTCAACTTGAAGGGACCATCAGACCTGTTTCCAGATCCTTTCTGGTGAGCTCGCCAACGAAGTTTCTCTACCCATGGGTGGGTGTGATGATGAGTGTGACATAGCAAAACTTCAGGGTGGAGCGGACCAAATGTTCCGCGAACATTTGCTTTGCTTTGATAGCTCGTTCGTGGTTGACTCTTCTTTGACAGCTCGTTCGTGGTTGACTCTGCTTTGACAGCTCGTTCATGGTTGACTCCGCTTTGATAGCTCGTTCGTGGTTGAGGTTTGTGGTGACACACCACCACCACCCCGTCCGCGGTCCGCCAAGGGGTGGTCGTCAAAGCACCGCCGGCATTGCCGCGGTGGCGCCACCGCACAGGCCTACGCCCAATAGGAACCAACATTACCACCTAGCTTCATAAATTCCAGATGACATCTTGCAATCCATACACAGGTCCAATTGCCACAAACATATTCACTGTCTTGACATGCAACAGACAGGCTGACAACGTCCCTGCCTCAACCGAGCACACAACTGAGAGGAATTCCGGTGGCAGCTTAGCACGCAACCGACCCGCCCTATCCGCACAGAGGGCGTCGAGAAAAGGATTTGGTTCACCAGCAGCAGTCTCACAAGCGTAAGGGTGATGGACATCCTGCAGACTGGTTTGTCTAAAACACCCACACGGAAGCCAGCGATCATGTTCTAATCACAGGACTGCAGCCATTTTTCCCAGCAGCCGTTTCCAGAGCCCTGCAAACGCAGAAAGCCTCAGACAACTCTCAGGCCTTCGGTACGAGCACTGTGGTATTTTTTGAGTTCAGCTGATTGGAATGACTCGGATCCCGTACCTGAACTCTTCGACAGGAAATGCCGGGCTGCCCAACCTGCCGCGCAGTGACCACCACCTGTGTTCAAACCTCAAAGAAACCACCAGATCTGAATACTGACCAACGCCAAGATGCAGGTCAAACTCTTTGGAGTGACCGACACAGAGCCCTGTGTGGTGTGCTACGAGGCAGCACAAATGTCTTTCTTTTCTTTTCTGTCGTCTGTTGGCAACATTGTCCCATGTAGAGGAGAAGACGGCTCCGCACTGCCTCGTACCCTGCGGGCACACCTTTTGCGGGGGGTGTATCGCCGCAATGGGTAGCCTCCTCAGAGATCAAGTTTCATAGAATGGGTCCGTCAACAATTCCATACCTCCTGCAAGGCTTCGCAGTGGCAAACCCGGCGGCGCAGCCAGCGGTCCGTAGCCTGCTAAGCCACGCAGTTTTGCAGAAAGAGACAAAGAATTCAGATGTGACAGATGAGAAGAGCTCGAAAGAGCCGCTCAACAAACACACACAAAATTCAAGGTCTGCCGCCGGTCGTGGAGACCCCGGCAGCTCCTGCACAGCCAGCGGTCCGTAGCCTGCTAAGCCAATCAAAGTGTTCCGGAGAGGGAAAAAGAACTCAGATGTGACAAATGAAAAGCATTCGGCCGCTCAACAGACAGACGCAGCATGCAAGGCCTGCCTCTGGTCGTGGAGACCCCGGCGGCTCCTGCCGAGGGAACCACAGGTAGCTTTCTCAGCCCGTCAGGATCAAAGAAAAGATTAAAAGCAGTCTTAGTTAACAAATAAATAGCTATTCAACGATCATCTTAATGTTTTTGACTTTTGCGTGCGGTGCTGTCTGCTGCCACGGAAGGTGCAGAGCCGAGCATCCGTAACTGGCTCAGAAAGAACGTAAAACAAATTGCAACACAAAGCATGATTCCATTTTCAGACCTGAGGCGTGGAAGAGTTCTTCGGGTGGCTGGGAACCACGGTGAAATGGAGTTACGCGGCGCGTTTCCACCAGGCGGGCACGTTTCGTGTCGCGACAACAGACCTGAATCCTGCTCTTGCGAGGTGGCCCTGGTGAGCAGCTCAGGAGGCTTGTGCCGCTTCGGCTCCCACGGCACTCGCCCGCCCGTCGTGCTACTGGCGCAACGCCAGTAGCACGACTTCCAGAAAATGGGTGGGCGTGTAGGCAACCACAAAACAAACCATGCTTTCATAACAGCATAATCATTTTCAAAGCAAGAGAAGTGATGAATGAGAAAACTGATATGCAAAAAGAGTTATGAATGAGACAGCTGATATGCGCATAAAAAGAAAAATTAATATATAGAAATATGAACTGAAAAGCCCACTATTGAAAGTTTTTTGAAACCGAGCAACCCCACGAAGCCAACGATGCCCTACCCGGACAGAGGGCACGACAGGTCAAAGCCGTTTTCCGTTTTGCGACAAAAAGAAAGCTCTTCAACATGTTGGTGCCTGCAAGCAACTCATCCCTTTCTGTCCTGCAGAAGAGAAGCCTTTCCCTGCTCTCATTGAGACCAGTTACAGGAAGAAATCAGCGCTCGCAATCTTTCAGCTTGCTTTCCTGCAGCTGTTTTGCTCACAGGACAGAAGCCGCACCAGCGCGCGTCCATACGGGACATGACAACGTTTGCGCAGATCTTCGTCATGTGGCCGCTGGTTCAGGAGTACCTGGGCTGGTTGCCGTGCATTGACTTGCAGCGGGCCCAGCGCAATGCTTTAGCGGCCCAAACGGTGGACGGGTTGCGGCGCCAGCTGCAACGGTCCGGGGGCCCACTCCCGCTGACAACGGGCTTCCAGGAGCTGGTGCGGGCTCTCTGGCAGAGGCTGGTGCTGCCAATCATGCGCCAGAGGTTCATTGGTCCGTTTCAAAATGACCGCGCGCTGATCATTCTGCGGTACGCGGGCAATGAAGAGTGGAGCCCAGCATCCGGCCGTCCCGTGCCCCCCCCAGAAGTCCGGCTGCTGTGCATCGACCTGTGTTGCCGACGTGCAGTCGAGATCGTGGAACGGCATGCCACCCACTTCGAACGTCGCCATTACATCACCACGGTTTTTTTGCGGCACGGAGCAACACGCAACATGGAGGTCACAATGCTCCGCTGCGTCGTCGGCGACGGCTTCGAGGTATCGATCCGTCGAGAACTTCGCCGAGTGGCAACGCCAGCCATGGCAACCCCATGAAACCACAGAACCACAAGCCCTCAGTGCTTCACCCGCACAGGAAGCAACTGGCGACAGGCTTAAGAGACACGACAGAACTGAGCCGTGAGCAGCAGGATCATGAAACTCTTCACAGCTTCGCATGCAGAGGAAGCTTATTATACCCAGCAAAAGCTACAAGTGTCAGTGTAAAGTTGGCCTTGGCTAGAGCACTCGAAGCTGTCTGAAACCGGACAGGACGACGGCCTTCTATAGAGGATACTTGTCTTCACTTGCACAGGAAGACATGCTTGCAGTTCTCGCAAAGGCAACAAAACGATTGCCGGCAAATTCCTGCACGATCTTTGCGCCAAATGATCAGTTAACGCTTCAGAACTCGCCACAGCTCACAGCACCTCACATCAGACAAAGCAACTCAATTCATCCGCAGCCGTTTACACCAAGAGAGTGAGCCGGCCAGAGCCCCAGTGAATCGAAACGCCGTGCCCTCAGCTTGAACTCCTGCAAGGTGACCTTGTTTCCACTGACCACTGATTTCTATCTTCTTGTTGTTGTTGTTGTTGTTGTTGTTGTTGTTGCTGTTGCTTTTGTCAGTGTCGTTTCGGTTTCCGTGGTTTCTGTTGTTGTCATAGTAGTAGTAGTAGTAGTAGTAGTAGTAGTAGTAGTAGTAGTAGTAGTAGTAGTGGTAGTAGTAGTAGTTGTTGTTGTTGTTGTTGTTGTTGTTGTTGTTGTTGCCATTGTTGATGATCAATTCTTGTCTGTGCGATTCCTCAGCCCTTTGCCAGGTACTCACGCTGCGAGAACTGACGCTGCCACCTACCCAGGGGTTTCCACAACAATTCCAACACCTGAAAAGAAACCTGTGTTTGCAACAATACTAAAAAACTACGTTTGCGTAAACACTACTATTTGAATTTTCCTATCGTCATCAGATTTACAAGAGTTGCTTTGGCATGACATGTTCCATCAGAAAGTTCCCCTGCATCAACTACAAAGCGACATGAAATTGGAATGCATCTTTTTTCGTTTGTTTCTGAGTATATACGGGTTAACCTTTATCGGCAACACCCGAGCAATCCACAGTCTGATACTCACTCCTTTGCTTGCATCTGGTTTCGAACCTTCCATTCGAAATAATTCAGTTTTTCAGTTTTTCAGTTTCCATACTTGACACTTCCCAAAATAATTCAGTTTTTCAGTTTTTCAGTTTTCAGTTTTTCAGTTTTTCAGTTTCCACACTTGACATTTCCCAAAATAATTCAGTTTTTCCGTTTTTCAGTTTTTCAGTTTCCACACTTGACATTTCCTAAAATAATTCAGATTTTTAGAAGTTCAGTTGTTCAGTTTATATTACATACATGCATATATATGCATGAGGGAAAAATCAAACTATACATATATGTATATGGTCCACCCCCTGACTTCAGTAATCATTCCCAAATCATTCATCAATCAATGAAAAAAGGTAGACTTTTGGGGGGGGTGGTACCATATATATATATATATATATCTATATATATATATCTATATATATATATATATCTATATAAATATATATATATATAGATGTGTATATATATATAGATATATGTATGTATATTTATGTATATTGATACACATACATGGGGCATAGCTATTCGTTTTGTTCGATGCACATACACACATCCGTCGGTACTCCAATGCACGTATGCACATATACATGCATCGTTTTGCTAGTAAACACACAATGGGATCATTTCGTGCGAGCGTCTTTCTTTCCTTATGCACTGGATGTGCACATTGACCAACGGATTTTACATATTGAGTTGCTCTTATGCTTACTTTGCACAAGATCAATTCTTTCTCATGAAAATGCATAGAACAAATGAATGAATAGATACATAAGTAGAGAGACGGGTAGATAGATAGATAGCTAGATAGATAGATAGACAGATAGATCGATCGATCGATCGATAGATAGATATGAATAAAGAGATAGATAGATAGGTAGATAGATAGATAGATAGATAGATAGATAGATACAAATAACATGTAAATATCCAGATCATTTCATCTCAAGATGGATTGCAAGGCAACCGACAAGAAAAAAATGGCGCCCGGAGAAGGGTCGCATCTCAGGAGATCGTTTGGCATGCGAAGAGCCGTTCCGGAACCAATTTTGCAGATCCCAAGACGCGCATCGTGCGGTACAAGATCATGACCAAGGCACAGAGGGCGAAGAATCAGTAGAAGAAAAACCCGTTGCTTGGTGTTGTTTGATGTTGGTTGGTTGATGTTGGTTGATATTGGTTGATGTTGGTTGCTTGATGTTGGTTGATGTTAATTGAATTGGTTGATGTTGATGGAGTTGCTCTGGAATTATGAAGTGGTTTGACGGATTATGGACCAAGTTGGTTCGGGTTTCGTGAAATTTTGTCCACCGGAACAATGATTCAGTTGATCCCTCTAAACCACTGTAAGAGCATAGGATATGGGTACTTTTTGTGGCTGATAAGCCTTGTGGACCTTGCTTGACCATTCCAACACCCCCCCGCGCCATCTGCCAGGCGACTCAGCCGTTGTTTGATCTGGGAATGAACTTTGGAGTGCCATGGAACGGTTCGAACGCTAACAGTGACAGGTTCTGCTGAGTTGTGATTTGATGGATATCTCTTGGAGATTGGTTTGATGATTGGCTCACTTGGATATCTCAATCAAAGGCTTTTTGCCTTCTTGGATTGGTTTTATATATGATTGAACTGATGGGCAAATCTTCCACAGTTGGGGGGATGTCATCCCTGAAAAAACTGGAGGGGTGATCACCTTGTCCGTAACGCGGGTTTGCTACGGATCATGATCTTAGGGAAATGACCAACAACGCTGCTCTGATAAAGGCTGGCAAAGAATGATAGGGGTGATCACACCCCTCAAGACCCAATCACAGTTATTAGAATAATCAATAATTCTTATAAAGGCTGGCAATCACCACTCTGATAGGGGTATTATTCCAATCACAGTGGTGATAAAGCCTCACACCCATCAAGACCCACGCTGGATATAATTTCCTAGCCTCTGAATTTTGGTGTGGATGTCTATGAAGGATTGCAGGAAAGGCGTGCAAGTATCGATTTGAAAATTGCCGTCGCATTGGGGTTGTGATATTCATCGGGAATTCTGGGAAGCAACCAGTAAAAGCAAGTAATGGAATGCCAGGAAGGCCAACCAATGATCCAGCCATATTGTTGGTAGGTCGGTGCTATTGATGAGGAGATGGGCTATATGAATTTATTTATCTATCACGGTCGTTGATAACCACCATTTATAGTAGTAAACCAACCATTTTTTGGGGTTCCCTATTCTAAGAAAACACCACTTGTGTGATGCTCATTTTTATAGCGTACATTTCCAGGATTCCGTATCTGGCTGATCATACAAGAGATTTTTCTTTACCACCTAGTGAACATGCACTTAAGCTACTTGTAGCCACATACATGGCGTATCCGAAAGAAGTGCTGTTTTTGTTTTTGCCCAGTTTGTTCGGTTTGCTTCTCCAAGTTTTTTTCTGCTTCCACACAGTATCCAAAGTCAGCTGCTTTGAAGGGCCACCCTCAGTGATTTGGGGGGGTTGCGCTGCCAGGTTGAATGGACTAGCACAGCTAGTGTTTGTATGAGTTGTTTCCCTGGCAAATATCTTCTTTATCTCGCTTCAGATATTATCTCTTGTTTCTCTCGCAAAAACCAGACTCAGACTGCCAGCAGGTTGGGCCTGTCTGTTTCTTCATTTGGGTTCCCCGTAGCCAAAACGCCTGGCAAATCGGCTGTGCTGAGGTGATGAACGAATTTGATATCACTGAATGCACAGGTCCCTTTGATCCTCGGATTCTGATCTCGTGCCGAGGGGCTGCCGGGTAAGGGTGGCTCAGGAGTAGAACAAGGGGCTTGTCAGAGAGTGATTTTAGGGGCTGGAATCTGTGAACAATTCCAGATGGGAATTGGTGGAATCTAGAGGCACCAGCATCTAACCTTTGTTGCAAAGCTGATCGTTGAACCACAGCTTGAACACAAATTGGGTTTATAACTATTCATTTGGTAAGCCAACCATTTGGTAACCATTTGTTCACTGTAACTATTCATTTGGTAAGCGATCAGAACTTGGGTTTATAACTATTCATTGGATTTATAACTATTCATTTGGTAAGCATCGCAACACAGTTGTGATCAGAGCTCAACAGAAGTCACGTGGCTAAGCCACCGAGGACTGCGAGAACTTTAAACGCTTCGGCTACACCGTGGGCTGTGAGAACTGGGTCGAAGGCACGGAGTCGCTGCCCGCCGAGTCATGGAAGGAACCGTGGGCTGAAAGAGTGGGAAATCGTTGATGATTTCGAGCATGAAATATATCAATGAACATATACATATGTATATATGTATATTTTCATATTTTTATATTTTTATATTTTTATGTATTTATATTTATCTCTTTATATTTTTATATATTTATATATTTATATATTTATATATTTATATATTTATATATTTATATATTTATATATTTATATTTTTATTTATTTATAAACATACATACACATGCACATACATTATGACATGAGATGTGTATATGATTACACATGTATATTTTCCTTTGGGTGCTTAATGATTTTTGACCCACTACCACATAGGCCTTTGATGGGGACGAAATCCCATTAAAGGCTGGTAATAGGTCAGAAACTTTGAGTCACAGAATGCTGATGTCATCAAATAACAGTGGACACAGTCAATGTGTTGATTATGTTGACATTTTCAATTCTTTACCATGAAACCACGCACATCCGTAGGTGCTTGCCTTCTTTCCTTTCCGGCACAGCATTTGCGCAGCGGTCGGATTTCAGAAGCTATCATTATATTTCTTTGGCCTCAAACGACCCCAAGATACAGATCTTTAGTTGGAAAATCATGACAAGCTCAACCTGGTCAGTGCCAAGAAGTCTAACTGGCTCAAAAAGATCTGAACGAACGTTCCCGGCCGGGGTCAGGCAGCCCAGCCAATTTTCCCCATCAGAAGTGGCCGCTGGGCTGCGGGACAAGAGAAGGGGAAGACGAGGAACTGGCATTCTGTAGGCACAGAAATGGAAGATACAGATTCGTACAGAGTCATGCGTATGTATCAATATGTACATATATATATATATATATAAATGCATTTATCATATATATATATATGCATGTGCAAATAGACGTATGTACCTATTCACATGTTTGCACATAATGTATGTACGTCCATATTGCATGTATACATGTATGTACGTATATGCGTGAAAACTTAGACAAATGAATTTATGCATGTTCATATGTACAGGAGAGCATGTTTACATGTGTAGAGAACCTGTACGAACATTACAGTGAATCATTAGAGCATGCTAATCCACTCTTCATACGGTAAAAACAATTGGTTTTGCAGGTTCAAGCCTTTCAGTTTCCAAAGGATTTGTGCTTGATGTTCTCAATTCTCAACGAAAAAGGCTTGGTTCAAAGCATCCAGGTGAGTTGATGCACGGAAGAGCATGGCGGCCAAGCCACTGTGTTAAAGGCATGTTTTGCAAGCCACTGTGCATTCGCCGACCTGAAGGGGTCAGCATCCCGTAGATTTCCAGTTCCAAGGCACGGCTAGCAGAGGCAGGTCCTAGCATGATGATCTTTACACAGCCATGGGATTCCAAAGCTATGTTTGGTTGCCCGTGATTTCGTTGTTTCTCCTAGATGCCTCTTTCCACTTAGCTGGTTGGTTTAGAGGGGGCAGTCACAATGTAGTTGGTTGGTCTAGGGGGGCAATCAAATGAACAGACAATTGTGTCGGTCACCATGGAGAACATTGTTGCCGGCTGAAGGTAGTGTATCACTTTCATGAATATTGCCTTTGGCAAACCAATCTCGAAGCTAAATAGTCTAATTTTTCCAAGGTAAAACCATTATAAATAGTGGATTTTTCACGCAACCAGCTTAGTTTGCCGGAGGGAAACTTCCGGCTTAGTTTGCTTAGTGCTACTTGGATGGTGCTCTGGAAAGACTTCCAGCGGCTAGTTTTCAAAGTGCCGCTGAAGTCTGCTTGAGAAAGAGCACCGTCCAAGAGGCGACGCCTTCATTTCTTCCAGAGATGACTGGACACGATATCGGGTCAATGCACTGACAATGATGACGATAACGTACCATTCACCGTTCCTTGGTTCGTATGATCTACCATTATAGATAGTAATTCACCTGCAAAATCTATGTATCCTACAAAAGTGATTCATGATAATGATCACGGTGATGAACAGTCCAACTACTATCTGAGGATGCTGTGATCAAAAAATACCATATATTGATGGTAATCACCACGGTTTAACTATCTGAGGATGCTATGATCACAAAATACTATGCATGTATTGATGGTAATCACCATGGTTTTTCATCGTTTTACGGCATTCTGGTCGTGCTCAGGAATTTGCTCAACAAATATCCCAACGCTTCCTGGTTCAGCCGGGCACCCCAGCTGCTCGGGCGCTGGTCTCTTCCCATTGTTTGTTGCCCTGCTGGCCATGACTCCCATCGATATCTCCAGGACTGGGCAACATCGTACCATTGCGGGTTGATCTTTGCAGTACTTGTCCATTTGTCATGCCGCTGGTAGTTGGGTGTTCCAGCTGCGTTTCACGTGCTGAATTGGTGTCTATCCACAGGTTACCAATGCTTGTGGTGACAAAGGTGGTTGCCTATATCGAACCATCCTTGGTTCACACAGTGCCATACTGTTACATCACTGATGTACACCAATAACCTTTATTCCAGATAGCCTTTATTCCAGATGTACAAAAGTGATGTGTAATTGTTACATCACAAAGTGGACCCATTGTGATCTGAAATAAAGTGCTACTCCTGGAGCCATGGACCCTGCACTCGTGGTGAGATTCGCCCAAGACCTGGCGACAGGCGGGCCATAGATTCAGCTAGGTACGTGACCCTGCCTAGCACTGCAACATGTGGTTTTGGTGGTACCCCTTGACCAACTATACGATAGTGCTCATCTGTAGCCAACCAGCCAAGGATCCAGCTCAATGGTGGTACCCCTGTACTAATCATGCTCATTAGTAGGGAAGTCAATCAGCGAGCTGGGGGTCATGGCTGACAAATCCAGCAGGGCTCCTCTCCATGGAGGTCTGCCGGGCCCATGTCCTATGGCCAAGTTGAACGACAAGAGCAAGGTGAAGCTGCGAGTTTGTGATGGTTATCCTCTGATGAGCCTGGTGGATACGTTTGTATGTGGGTATGTCCTTGGGGGTACCCCGAAAATGATCCAAGAATGATCTTAGGAGACTAATGAAATCCTCGAAAAATGGGTAATCCCTAGAAAGCATCTATTTAAGTTGCCATTTTCAAAACTGAAAACATCCATTTTTTGCCATGCTTCACTGCAGAAAACTGCCTGGTGAGTTGACAGAACAGGGCTTCGATTCGCTGGCAACAGTTGCCTTCGCTTTTTGAATGGAGATACTGATCAGAGCAGGGACAGCGTACCAAATATATCAATGGGTCCGCAGGCAATGACCACCAAGAACCGGGATATGGAAAGTGCGAGCGAGAAAGAGGGAGAATAGAAGAAACATGGTTACAGGGGTATATACAGATACGATTTCCAGTGGAGGGATCCGGTGTTGACCTGAACATGATAGTCTTGACTGGCGTGAACCCTTTGCTATGCCAAAGTAAGGACAATTTCCCGTGACCCAGGAACTCCAGGCTTTGCCCTTGGAATGGCTTCCCTTGTGAAGCACATGGTGCTGTGGTAGTTTGCAGTGCTGGTGCCCAGATATGACCTGAGTTGATCTCCAGTGGTGACGTTCCTCGAATCCACGGCATCCTCTGGTTGTGCAACGTCACGGGATCACACCTGCGCTGCCAGGAGTGCATGGAGACGCAACCGGGCGGAAAGTGTCCCGGTGACATGATTCCCAACGGCCAAGGCGCGCCCCGGGGTCCAAAAATGGAGGATCACAGAAGTTACGGGGGCTCCGGTCCTTTGACCAACTTGCTGGGGCTTGGGTATGGCTTCACAAGCCTAAGTAATCAATAGGAGTAGCTTAAGTGGGGCTGCCAGGATAAGCCGCGTCCATGCTCAGCAGAGATTCCATGCTCCGCAGGGGTCCAAACTCGCTTGCACATAGGAATGATCCACACAGCTGTGAACCTGCCTCAACCAGTTGCTGTTGTTTGTTATGTCCCCGTTTTAAACGTGACGATCGAATCCTCAGCCTGGCTGGTTATATTCCAATCGCATCTATCATATGTATATATACATATATAAATAAATAAATAAATGAATAAATAAATAAATAAATAAACAAATATATATATATATATATATCAATAAATGCATACCTGACATCGATATGATCAATACGTATACATTAATAACTACATACTGCATAGGTAGCAGATTTGTACAAGTACCTGTTGTCCCTTTTGTTTCAGCAGAACTGCCACCCCTACGGTGGCACCTCCAGGTGATTGCACCTACAACACCCAGTACGCCGGCGAGATAACAATTGACCAACTGGTCGGCATCGGTCACCTGGCTGCCAGCACCATGGCGCGGGCGGAGCCAGCGTCGGGACGTCCCAAGGGACATGCAACGCGAACTGGGCACAAGAGTTGGAGGTGGATGATTGATGTTAATAGTGGTTCACAGTTTGCAACTCTGAGTTGATCAGTCGTTCACTGTTTGCAATTCTGAGCTCATCCAACTTGGGGGGAAGATCTTCGCGGTTGTTGCTTGTATCTGATGTCCACATGAGTATTTTCTGCTTGTTGGGAGCTACCATTGAGTGGCCAAGGTGCCCACAAGTTTGAATGGTTGTGATAGTCAGTAGTGGTTGTTTGACGATTTGTTGCCTATCAGCCACCATTCGCCATATATTGATGCGGATATGTATGGATCAGTGCAGACTTTTGTTGCCTTTAGCCTGGGTACGTCCCAAGCTTCACAACGCTGAGACGATTATGCCAAGTTCGTGGCCACGGGTGGTAGAGATTCTCGGTCGCAGTTTGCTGCTATTTGGGCAGGGCTTTTGAAATCGATAGAGCAAGAAAGGCATCAGAGATGACAAGGAACAAATCTAGTTGATTGAAGTTGGCACGTAGCAACTGCTGACAACTACTAGCTAACAAACACTGGCCAACAAACAACAACTAGCTGACACATGACACTGACAACAGACAACTAGCAAGTTGATGGCATCAGTTCTTTGCCAGCAAGGCGTGTCAAGCAGATGGGCTTGGAGTCAAGCAGGGTCAGCATGACTCACAGTGATGGACGTTTGTGGATAGTCAATAATTACTTATTAGATCTCATGACCATCCACAAAAATGATTATTAAAGGTAGCTGATGATTATCAATCATTACTCATTAGATCTTACTAGATCTCATTAGATCTCTCATTACTTAAAAACGCGTAGCTGATGATTATCAATTTGTGGTCAATATGACGTTCAGCTGATCGTTGAGAAGTGAGCGCCAGCTCTCGATTGATGAAGGAGTCACTGAATAGCTGGCATTATCATTTTTCGAGACACTCGATGGGCGAACATTGGAACAAGAGGATGACACCAGTGCATGCAGAAATGATGGAAGTTGCAGTCTGGATAGTTTTTGGGGACCTTGCTCACCAGTATTCGTTGTGGGCGTTGTCAGGTAGGTTTCCTGGATTGTTTGGATCTGCGCCTTTGCATAGGCAGTAGACACATGAGCATACGGAAAAAAATATGATGATGATGATGATGATGATGATGATGATGATGATGATGATGATGATGATGATGATGATGATGATGATGATGATGATGATAATGATGACGGGCATCCCTGTTTCAATTCAGTCAGTGTATCTGTTTCATGAAATAGGCACCTTGGAAATTCTGGCAGCTTGTGGAAGAACTGGTTGTCCATGGCCAAAGCTAGGACCCTGTGACTCGAAGCTCCAGTCCTGGGGACTTTCGGATATTTGGTGGTTTCTTAAGTCATAGGGGACCCCCAAAAAATGGTTGGTTTATTACTATAAACAACTCTTAATGGATGATTGGGGGGGAACCCCATCTAAAGAAACCACCATTTTGACAAGAAGAGTGACTTGAGTCATTGAAACAACTGAACTGACAAGATTACGATATTATACATTGTAGCAGTGACTTTAGTGACTATATCGTGACCCTTGAGTTTCAGGTCAACCGCTTAAATCATTTGATTTTTTGCTATAGGTATCAATAACCTGAGTTTCAAAATTTCAAAGTAAAGTCTTTTGATCCTTTTTTAAATGAACAATCTATATACATCCAGGTTGATTGACAGTCATTTTCCTCCGTTGTGCCGTTGGGTGTTGCACCTCTCCCAGGGTGATCCATTCTTCCCCCAAGATTGTGGCCGACTGTGCACAGGTAATATCCTCAGGTATCTTCACTATCCTACTTTCAATGACCCTACCCAGATGAGCCAGGTCTTTCCCCTTCAATGATCCAAGAATTACACAGACCTACCTACCAATCATAAGTGATCCAAGAAGCAGCCAGCAATTTTTCTGATCCCAAAACACTTCCTGGCCGGCCAGGAATACGATCCTCTGACGGATCAAGGAGTTCATCTCAACTTCTGGGATGGCAGGCGCAATTGTAGCATGGAAGGGAGGTGGAATGCTGATTTGGCTATGGGTCAATATCAACCAGCCAATAATAGGGGATAATAACCAACAACAATAAGGAAAACAGCCTGGTTAATGATGGGGAACCAGGGGTACGGGGTTTTGACCCACAGCCATTTATGACTAGCCATTGTCATTAATTGCCATGAAAATGCTGGCTTCATGCTGGTTATTTGCCATTTCTAGCCATGAATGGATGTTGATGATGATTTACAGTGATGAATACAGTAATGCTTAATGGTAGTTGATGATGGTTAATTACTAGCCATGATTGGTTGATTACTAATCTACTAACCATCATTAACCATTCCTGTATTCATTACTGTATTCATTGATTACTCATCATCATTAACCATTACTAATCATCCTTTCCGATTTGTTATTTTGATCTCTGAGGTTTTGTTGGTGCCAAGCATTGGTCACTGACAGTTGAGCTGTGATCACTCTTCAAGTTGGAAGCTGGTTGGGGTTGGCAACGATAGCTGGTTGGTGGATCCCAAAATTTTCGATTGTCCCCAATGACTTGGAGATGGTTGATGAGCTAATGCTTGTCATAGGGTTGAAAGCACCAGGTAAAAATCAACTGACCTCACTAGGGGGCCCTCGCATGCTTGATACGTAGCAATGATCATCCTTCATTGTGCGAAAGAGGCATAGATCGTTTCACCGTGGTTCTTCATACCTGTTCAAAGTTGAAACACTTCAAGCAATAGATGAGTTGACACAGCTTGAAGCACAGCGTGAAACACAAGGAACACATGGCTTCTTGGTGACAACATCCTGGTTAGCTACTTCGATTTTCTGCCGGAGAAGCCAAGACCTACCACAATCCGTAATTTTGGTTGGACCAGGAGCCCAACTGTAGTCATTCTGCCTTCTGGGGCCAAGATTACAGTGACTTTCCAACATTATTTTTCTGTGGTTGCATACATCTTAGTCGTATCTCCACCAACATGACATCTTGAACCATCAAGTTGTCACCATGCTGTCATTGGCGACGAGCGTGTATCATTATTGTCGTTGCCGAGAAATTGCGTTTGTTGCAGTGGCATATTGAATATCACTGTAAATGACCTGTTACGGTTGTTGTCATTGGCTCGATTGCCCACTATTGATTATTGATACCATGTCTCTATCCTTACGTGCACAGATATGGGAATTAATAAATCAGATATACATATCGTGTAGGTGTATGTATCCATAGTGACTAGTGAGTAGTACATATCTATGTGCATATGATTGTTGGCTAGTAGGGCTGGCACCTTCTTCCTCATTTGCCCCCCTTGGCGCCGGCCATCGCAGGTTTGACAGCGTGTTGAACGAATGGCGCACGCACAAGCTGATGGAGTTGCACCTTGCAGCAGGGCAGGTGCTGGGGTGAACCATCGTGCCATAGGCTTCACGTCACCATTCAGGGCTAACCAAACTACGACCAGGGCACCCACCAGGGCTGATGCGAATGGACCCGAGAATGGACCCGCCACTGTTGAGCAGTGCTCAGCTGTAGAGGGATGGAAAACCCAGTTCTCTCAGGTCTAGTTCCATGGATCTTCATAGATATTCCCAGAATGGAACCCATAGATTCTAGGTTCCATGGAATCCCGTTGATCTTCCCAGTTCCAGAATTCTTTGTTGTTGCAACATCCCATAGATCGACAGTCCTGAAGGGATCCCTTGTCTGCACCGTGGACGGTCAGAAGGTGATGGGTTGACCCGACGATTCCGCACTCAGGTTTGACAAGACACATCCCTCTGAACGCACCATCGAAGCACCTGAATGCCACTTGGATCAAGTCCCAAGTAGAGCAGATGCAGAGCTCAGTTCTCTAAGTTCGTTGCGCTGAACCAACAGCTTTGCAGGGCCTTAGTCGAAAATCCAGGATTTTTTGACACTTTGCAACAGTTGGACAAGACGAATCATGGCAGGCGGCTCACAGACTTGAGTTTTAGATCTTCACTCAGATTCAGTGAAAAGACCATGGCTTCACCTCCACAAAAGCTGGGAAGTGGATGGGGACCCACATGTCAAAGTCCAGTGGACATGTGGGTCACAACCAGACCCATGGTGAACAATCCTAAAGTGATCCCAGAATAGTCCTATTGGTGAAATTTACTTTGCATTTGGTGACATATCATTTGCTTTATACATGTTTATACCATCTCCATTGGTCGTTGCCACAGGATACTTGCCACCTGAAGCTGTGTATTTTTCATGTGAGATCATTAGCGCTGGGATCATGGTGCGACACATGGCGCGCGGCTGGCCTGTGGGACTGGTGCGACCTGTGTTGAATGCAACCTGCAACTGCCATTTTTTGCGGGGGTTTGATGAGCTATACATGGGCTGAAGGGATGACTCTTGCGATATCATGGATGCCAGACACAACACCCTGGGAACAGTCCAAGTGCTTCATTGCAGTGGATTCGTACTTCAAGAATTGTCATCTATCCAAATCCCCCAATGACTCAGAATCATTAGTTAAACGATTCATTGATTTAATGAGTTAGGTGAAATGATGAGTTTTCCAAAACATACTGATCATTCAACCATGATCATCAATGAATGATCTAGTGAACTATGATCTAGTTAGGTGTCATAACTATGATCTAGTTAGGTGTCATAACTATGATCTGGTTAGGTGTCATAACTATGATCTAGTGAGGTGTCATAATGATGACTCAATCATGATCATCTAGTGAACTCTGATCGCGGCTTCCACCTGGCCATGCAACTATGATCTAGTTAGGTGTCATAACTATGATCTAGTTAGGTGTCATAACTATGATCTAGTTAGGTGTCATAACTATGATCTGGTTAGGTGTCATAACTATGATCTAGTTAGGTGTCATAACTATGATCTAGTTAGGTGTCATAACTATGATCTGGTTAGGTGTCATAACTATGATCTAGTGAGGTGTCATAATGATGACTCAATCATGATCATCTAGTGAACTCTGATCGCGGCTTCCACCTGGCCATGCTGATCCGTGGCTCGCGCAGATCCAAGGTGACTTCAACAAGTGGATCCCTGGCAGCGGAGCAGCGAAGCTTAGTGAACAGGTTCCCAAGAAACTGGTTGCTGGCTTTAACCATGGTAAATAATGGGTAATAACAGGGGATACTAAGCAACACTAGTGGTTAAACAACTGGTTGCTAATGATAGGGTTAATGTTATAGGGGATGATAGGGTTCATAATAGGGAATGATAAGCAACAAAAAACATTAAACAACCACTGACTGATGGTTGAGAATCATTAACAAGTGGTTGGTTGACTCATATTTTTTTTATAGGGGTGGTTCAACCACCAACCAGGTTGATCTGTTCCTTGAGAGGGCTGATCTCTGGAAAATCAAACAGCAGAACAAACCCATTTGGGACGGCGGCTCAACTCGAGAAAGGTTACAGGCCTAGGAGCAACCAATAAGCCACCGCTGGCGCAGCATTGGGCATCACTAGAATTGGGACTTCGGAGGGACACCTCTTTTGAGAAACGTATATACATATATAGAAATATACATATATAAATATCTACATATATACATATATATATATATACGTATATACACATGCAATGATATAAACACACACACACACGCATTCACATCATATCTATGTATACATGCCACAACATACACACACACAAAGAAACAAACAAATACCTCGATAGATGATCTGATATGTAAATACATACATAGATAAACTAGTAATTGGATACTGAGATAAATGAAATAATGCCTACATGAATGAATACATGAATAGTTACATAGAATGAATGAATGAATGAATGAATGAATGAATGAATGAATGCATGAATGAATGCATGAATGAATGAATGAGTGAGTGAGTGAGTGAGTGAATGAATGAATGAATGAGTGAATGAATGCGTGCATGAATGAATGAATGAATGAATGAATGAATGCATGAATGAATGAATGAATGAATGAATGAATGAATGAATGAATGAATGCATGAATGAATGAGTGAGTGAGTGAATGAATGAATGAATGAATGAATGGATGGATGGATGGATGGATGGATGGCTGGATGGATGGATGGATGGATGGCTGGATGGATGGATGGATGGATGGATGAATGAATGAATGAACAAATAAATACACATTGGAACCCTTCCAAGCAATGTGTATGAAATGGCAGCGGGCTACGCAATGAAAGGATCTCATCATGGCATTGGGTTCATGTCCCCTTGCCCCAACATGGCCTCTCCCGAATCAGTATCCCAAGACAAAACTGCTAGCCAAGCAGAAGTGCCAAGTTACTGTAATGGGAGATCCCCCCCCCCCACATTTGCTATTAACATGGATATCATTCATAACCCCCTATATTTGCTATCAATATGGATATCATTGATAACCCCCTATATTTGCCATTAGCACGGATATTATCAATAGTAACTTCCCCATATTTGATGTTCAACTGACATCATCATTGATTTTATCAAGTCATGCACAATTTTCTTCAACTCGTGGCTTTCCCAATAGTCCCATGGTCAGGAAGTTTTACGCCGGAACTCGCCACCATCCCTGAGCCGCGTCGTAGACCAGGGACGCGGTGCACCAGCAAGACCTCCATGGTCATGGCCATGTCATTACCAGTTCCAGGTCCACTGACATCAGCTGTTGGATGTTGAGTCTGCCACAGTCCAACTAGGTTTTTGGATGATTATATGAGGGGCCTTAGTGGCCCGGGTGGCCTTGGGTTTCTTTTGCCTATGTTGGTTGCCAGATGCGAGTCGTCGTCTCCTCGTTACCATCACCTCAGCTGTGCCCGCATCCGCGTCCCTGCGGATGACCGTGACCCAATCCACCTGGAATCATGCAAGCGTTGCAGGGTGTGTTCAATGTGGAGATCGCCCAGTGAATCATTTGGGCCATGATCTGCCAGAAGCGCATAAAGATGGTCATTGTGAATCATTCTTGTCAAAGATCACTATGTGTTGTTTCTTTTTGACAGTGCACCACGCACCTTTTGTGGACAAGATTCTTTAGTAATAGTTAAATAGTTGGTGAATGATTCATATTGATAATAGATGGTAGATCGGTCAATCGATTGTTAATTGATGGTGAGTAGGTGGTCAATTGATGCTTAGTGGATGGCTAATTGATGGTTAGTAGATGGTTAGTGCATGGCTAATTGATGGTTAGTGGATGGCTAATTGATTGTTAGTAGATGGTTAACAGATGGTGAGTAGACGGTTTATTGGTGGTTAGTGGATGGCTAATTGATTGTTAGTAGATGGTTAGCAGATGGTGAGTAGATGGTTAAGTTAGTTGGTACTTATTGATGGTTAATTAAGTCCCTGGTTGGTGACAGGTTCAAAGCGCCAAAACCAGTTCGAACATCCAGTTCAGACCCTGCGCGGCTCATGATTTGCTGACATAGATCCGCTACGCGATGCGTAGCTTCGAAAAGATATGGGTTGCCCCGGCCGCTGCAGGTCGCTCGCTTGGTCAAGTGACTAACCTGGCTATCAACACTGGTGATTTGGCCAGTTTTTACCAATCTTTTTCGTGACTTTCCTATTCATACTGCTGGTCTGCATCGTTAGGGTAATCTAGCAGAGGGTAACACCTGCGAGTGTTGTTTAGATGAGAGGTATCTGATCAAAATTGCAGAGCGCCTTTCATGGAGAGTTATGTACGCACGCTCTGCTTGTCATATCATACCATACCAGTAGCTTTCAAAGAATAGACACAAGATTTGATTGCCTACACCGTACACCGGCATCATTTCAATGATTCCTTTGCCATGTCCGACATGTTCGATACACCGAACGATGGAAGCCTCAGCAGGAGCATCCCTTTCTATACAAAGATGGATATGGCTGTGGGTCAAAACCCCGTACCCCTGGTTCCCCTATCATTAACCATAGTTTTCCCTATGGTTTGTTGGTCATTATCCACCATTATTGGTTGGTCAATATTGACCCAGCTCGCCATATGAGTCATTATCAACCAATCAGCCAATGGATAGGTGAACATCCCCATGGAGGCTAGGCCCGAACGTTTCTCCAACGGAGCTCAGACAATGCCAGGAGTTGCGGGGACCCATGCAGCGCACCACAGCGGTGGAGGCAGGGGGAACCCCCAAAGTTGTGGTTGGTTTATCGTTACATATTAAACCAACTAGGATGATAATATACAACAAGGATGATTGCGATAGTATGAGAATAGACACTTTGCATATGTTGTATGGTGGTTAATATACAGGATGATAACTAGGGGTAGCCCTTTTTTGAGAATCATATAGGTTTTGTTACAATGTATGATGAGACAAGCTATTAACCAATCACTGCAATAGGGCACGGTGTTGGAATGGTTTATTGATTGAGTGGTTTACCTCGCAAGCAATGAGGTGGTCTTTGATTCTTGGGTGCACCACGTGACATGAAATGTTGAGTGGATCAGTTTGCATCTCAATATTGGGGTCGAACCAACATCAGGCTTGACCGTCAACACATTTGAAAGATATAGATTAGATAGTTTAGGATGTGCTACTCCCAGCCACTGGACATGATTTCCTTGTATGAATATATGCAACATATCTACTGCATATGAATCAGTCATGAATGATGATCCAATGATCTAGACTTAGACAAGCGGAATGTAATCTCATGCACATACATAATGCACAGCGCGTACGGGCACACCCACACATACACACATTTCATGAATAACACGCACACACACACACACAAATCTACATCTACATCTATATCTCTATCTTTGTCTCTATCTCGATCTTTATATCTATCAATCCATCAATCAACCAATCTATCTAACTATCAACCTATCTAACTATCAATCTATTAATCTATCAATCTATCCATCTATTAATCTATCCATCTATTAATCTATCGATCTATTGATCTATCCATGAATGAACTATTTACTTCAGCTGAACAATTCAATGCCCCCCCCCCACAGACTGTTTGGTGTCCATGCCTTCGCAGGTGCTTCCTCAGGAAATCTCCGAGAATCCCTTGCAGACGCCCGCCATTGAGGCAGCAACTTGGGGGTCTCGGGTGGTTATTGACCATAATTACTAGCTAGTGAGTCAATAACTAGTCACATAAATAGCTAGTAACCAAGGTTTTCATTTTTTGGCTTTAGGGTTTACTTCAAAACTGGAATTTGCCGGGCCCATTTTTCGCGGTGGTTTCCTGACCAGTATCCCAGCCAAGTCATCGTCTTGCCTGGCTTGAATAGAATTGACAAAGCACGGATGGTTTGGACGGGCCGATGTTGCCACCCATGGAATAAAAGCCAAAACTCAAATGGACTGGATGGATAGGTTGAACTTGAACACACTCGCACACGCACACACACACACACATCTTGGATCGTTTTTGTTGGTGGACCCTCTTCTTGAGTGCGGTTGGCTGCCAAGTATCTTATTGTATCGAAGTGATCCAGCGACGTTTCGGCAACTGTATGATTGGACTGACATAGCATGTGTTGAGCCACAAGCGGGTTACAGCTTTGATCACAGTCAAACCTTGATCAACGGATGCTATTGATCAGCCATTCACCAATCAGGCATTGAATTTAAGATTGTCGGCGCATTTTGAGGCATGGTTGCCAACATATGCGAATTGGTCCTTGTGGCCATTTGTTTCATTTTCATGGCCCAGATTCTTGACATGGCGAGTTTTTGATCTGAATGCTTTCTCCCAGGGACTTGTGACCACATACCACTGCTCCATGAACACGATCGCGTTATTTGTGGCTGTGAGTGATGTCATCCTTCTGGAGCTACACCTGTGAAGAAACATGGGGGTGGACCGTCCGTGAAGGTGACCGTGGGAGTGGCATCTGGTGCCATCGGATATTCTTGGCTACCTCACTCAACAAGCAAAAAAGGCTTTTGGTCAACATTACCCAACCAGCAAGTGGGGGATGTTCACCGCGGGCACCGGGGTCTTGACCCGCAGCCAAATGATGATTCAACGGGCCTCTGCACGAAGCAAAGCAGATCATGTAGCCTGGTGAACCCAAACCGGAGATTCAATTGCCATGCTGGTGGTCGTAACGCACTCACAGGAAACTGCCAGAGCTGAACATTCCATCTGCACCAGAAGCATTGACGGGTGACTGACTGCTGTGACCCCGAGACCGCTGCAACTTGGGCAGGCAGAGAATGTCCACAAGGTCTACGATACCATCGCCAGTCATTGGAATCACACGCACCTTGGTGCACCAAGCGTGGGAGTGCTACAATTGTGGGCCGCAGGAGGTCTTTTGAGCATAGCCAGCAGCAATAGCCAAACAAGTTTGCCACTATTTTTTGGTTTGCAATTATGGTTTGTTCCGATTGATTCAGTACAAAGGCCTGCGGCATAACCCCAAACACTATGGCAGCATGGGTTTCCCTACGAATTTCCCTATGGCTTTCCCTATGGGTTTCCCCATGTTTTCTTCACCGAAAGGGATCACTTTCTGGTCCTTGGAGCTCAGAAATGTCTCCACCCAGGCGCTACAAAGCTTGGCCCAGGGTTGAGGCGGGAGCTCACCTCTCTGCTGGGTCCATGCCCTTGATGCGCGGTGTTGAAGGTAGCCATAGGGGGATGATGGAGGGAAATCACCAGCTGGTTGGTTGTTTATCACCAGCTGGGATGATGATGATGATGATGATGATGATGATGATGATGATGATGATGATGATGATGATGATGATGATAGCCATCATCATTTGTTGATGGAGGAAATCCTGCACCAGCTGGTTGGTTGTTTATCCCCCATGATTTTTTTGGGTTTCATCATCCCAGGTGGTGCAAGATTTCCTCCATCAACAGTAGTACCATGGTTGGTCATCAGTTGGTTCAACCATTTGGAACATGAAACCAGCAGCTGTAACTTGTAGCTGTCAACGATTTTGCAAACTCAGAGTAGGCCGTATTTTGGATGCCAGTTGTCCATGAGCACTGCCAGGGTTTGGACTGTGACCCACTGCCAAAAACATCACAGGATTTGGATACCTGTGAACCAGTCCCAGCGGCTTTTGATTTGTCTTTTCGGATGACAATAGCACCATTGAAAAACGACACAGACTGCACATTATGGGGATATGAATTGTAATCCATGAACATTGGATCGAGTTCAGAAACATAGACTCGGAAGAGATAAGGCCCTGGTGGTGGTGGTGGTTGTGGTGGTGGTGGTAATCATGGTGATGATGAGGGTGCTGATGGTGATGATGATGGTGATGATGATGGCGATGATGGTGATGATGGTGGTGATGATGGTGGTGATGATGATGATGATGTTCTTTTCTCTCTTGCCCGATTCAGACCTTGGTAAAAGCTTACAACCAGGCTTCTTGGTCAGGGACTGTTTGAATCCGTTTGACGGAGTGCCACGCAATAGCAATGGATTCCCCCGTGTGAGTAGCATGCTTTCTCTAGGTACAATGTAAGCGTTCGTCGTTCAACAAAAAAAAGGGGATGGTTCGCGGCTGTATCCCGATTCTGAGACTGTTTGCATCACCGGATTTTTGTTGTCCAGCAACTACCAGGGGAATCAAAAGGGGGGGAACAGAACGTAGATCGGTCTGCTCAAAACTTGCGTGCTAATATCCTCAGTATGAGGTGTTTGTTTGTTCGGAACATTGCTGCAGTTTGTGGGCACTCAGTGCGTGCCAGTTGGGCAGAACCAGTGGTACCAATTCCAAGCCCATGGAGGCAGTACGTTCCACTCAGTCTCCCCTATGATCAAACACTCGGGAAAATAAGCAGCCAGAATGTGCCACAAGATCTATACAAACATCTAACATGGGAGAATAATGAACCACAACAGCTGATTATACAGTGGCTCATATCGGACAGATACCAACCATGATAGTTGATCATAGCCAACCACAATTACCACAATTGTTTATCATAACCCATCAACCATACCCACCATACTGGCACCAACCATACTTACCATACCCACCATACCAACCACCAGTTGCCAGTTGCATCGTTGTTGCCTGGTTCTCTAGGCCTTCGTGCGCCAACTGCCGAAGCACTCCTTGGTGGCCGACCTGGGCTGTGGTGCGGAAGCCCACCAACCCATGGGGACACTCCCTGTTGGACCACCTTCAACATGTTGGTGTCCACCTTTTCGCGAGGGGGAGAGCGAAAAGTGGAAGAAATGCACCAGTGAGATTGGCATGTGCCACCGGAAAAGGTTACGAACATGCTGGCGGTGTTGGCATTGGAGATGGCGTCTCAAGTGACCATGTGAACGTCTCGATCATCTCAAAAAGATGGTCGAGGATCAAAAATCTCAGCCACCAACAGGTTGATCTCAGGATTTCTTTTTGTTTTCACAGGTTCGGCCCAGTAAGCTGGGCAGCAGAGGAATCAGCTGATTGTGTCTCCTTTGGTGACCGGGCTCTAGGGTTGGGAGGCCGAGGTCTCACCAAAGCCGGATGTTTGAAGTCTAGCACCGCCTAAGGAAGCTTGAGCTTCCATAGCTGGTGGTTTCGCAAGCCATAGGGGTCCCCCTAAACATGATTTGTTTGTTGACTATAGATGATTAATATTGGATAACTTTGGAGCACCTCTATTTTGAGAAACACCCACTATTTGTATCTTCGCGTCACATGTTTGGCTTTGCAAGCTACTGGACTCTTGTGAGGTTCAGGGTATCACTGCCATTGATCCACTCATTGGTTTCTGCCAAGTTGTGATTCTCGGATGGCGATGGTTGTGACCCGTGGCTTCAGGCAATGGCAAGAATCTGCAGGGAATCTCAGGGCTGGTGTGAGTCATGTGAGTCTCTGTCACTGATGGGCATCCTGTTTGTATGTTTGTTCCACTCATCGTGTTGGGAAACCAGCATAAACTGGGAGGCGACGTCCTGTGGGATTTCAATGGATTTCAGAGTCACCTCACTTGTTGAGTGGAAGGTTCTAAAGTGGCATCTGCAGCGAACATCCGGAGGGGAAACGCATATCAGCAAATGATACCCTTTCGGACTTTTTGCGAATGATTCTTCCCTTTTGCTATCAAGAAAAGGGTACGAGTAGGTAACCGATGTTGTTCAACTCATATGGCTGTGTTCGAACATACACCACGAAGTTGAGCATTCTACCATGGTCATAGAGGTTACAAGTGATAGCGTCGTCTCCCAGTCATATCCCTCAGCTACTATATTCTACTTGCTGGGATGTTCTCCACTGTTGCAGATCTTTGATCCACAGCAGCCGCTTTTTCATACAGAAACTCGGGCAGTTTTGGTAGGACTGCGGGACTTCTCTTGTACCAAGACCCAAGGAGTTGTTGGATTTCCAGATTTTCCATTTTACTAAACTGTAAATTCGAAGCGCAGCTCTTCTTTGGATGGTCTGATGAGGTCGGATGTGTAGCCAACCTCATTTTTCACGCGTGCGAAACGTTTTGCAACTCACAACAGACACCCAACCAGCAACCTCCACCTGCCAGCCAGCCAGCCATTGCCAGCGAACAAACCCTTCTCCGTTGACAGTTGCCTCCTATAGCAAGCTCAGGAACCAGCCCTTGCTTGTTGTTCACAGCCCTTGCCAGGCTGGCCAAACAGACCAAATGTTCAATGGCCAATCGCAAGCTAGCAAGCCAGTCCGGTAAGCCAGCTGGCTAATTTTCCTATTGGCAAGAATGCTACTACTGGAGCATTTGTCCAACCAAACCAAACCAAACCCACGATACCCTGAGCATGCCTTGCATACCAGTGATAATCTCAGCATACCACTGGTTCGCCTCAGGCCCCACGTCAAGGAAGCCAATGGCTTCGCTGTGGCATCGGCCCGGATGCCAAGGTGGTACTGCTGGTGACCTGGTTGATGGCAGAGCCTCCCCTGGCTCCCTTCGCACGCGTTTGATTGGCCGATCTTTCTCGCTTCTTGCTGGGGATTGCCATGACTGACACAGCAAGTGGCGATGAAAGGAGGAGCGACAAAGCTATTGGCCAAGAGAACACCATTCGAAGGGTCTTTCATTCAGGATTGTGACCTGCATGGGGGATGAAACGGATCACAAGAAATAGGGTTGTCCATTAATAAAGGTTACGCCCGACGAAAAATGTTCTGTAGGAACGGTTCACCAGACACGCTTCACCAAGCGTATTTTTCAGGTGAACTTGGGTATGCTTCACCTACCTCTGGCTAGAGCAAACCTAGCAGTTCAAATCAGCGATGGCTGTGGTGTGGATGCTATCTGAGGGCCTGGCAGTCGTAACATCCACTGTAGACCCATGCGTGAGGGATCTGTTCCTTTTTTTTGACCCAGCTAAGCACAAGTCCTGGCCCGCGCAGTGATTCAGGACATCTCCGAACCTTTAGCGCGGATAGCGGCACAGGAGCAGCTTGGGATTATACAGCATGGTGGCATTGTTCGGATCTGTTTGGGTATAGGTTCTATCAGTTTTGGCATGCTCGGATTTTGTTTTACTATATACGTTAAAAAGGTTGCAATTTGCTGGTTGCCACACCAGAATCATAAAGCGTGACATGTGAATATCAAGAGGGGGCGGGTACCAAAATGACAATGGTTCAAGGCATGACGAAAAAAGACTGGGGCAGGACCCGAGGCAGGGGACCAGACTCAGATCATTCTTGCTGATGGCCGCTCAACCGTTCTCAAGTACCTCTTGCAGAAATCATGCCCTAGTACTCAGTACTCATACATACTTATGAGAGAAGTCATGAACCAGCATCAATCCGCCCGTTATCAAGCCTCCTGTGGAAACCTCGATTCAGTAGTTGCTCTCCACATTTTCAGGAGCTAGGGGTGCCTTCAACATCGCAAGGGATTAACGATCTGCCGGTCCATCAGCAGCACCTGGAACCGGGATTCCAATGACGGCCACTCAGCCAGGCTGGTCATTTCTGCCAGCAAATTCATGCTCCACCAAACGGCGGCTCTCGGAACTTCTGCTGGTTTCTGTGAACCCTTATCTTGAACCATCCTCAACCATGAGATTACCGGTCATATTGACGGATGAATCATTAGGCATTAGTCTTTAATCATCAATCATTCATCATTATCAATCATATCAGGTATTACGAACCAGCAACAACCGTTATCAACCAACTAATATGATCACCAAGCATTATCAATCATACAGAATGATATTACTTATCATGATCAACCATATTGACACACTTTCATAAATTTTCATCTACACATAGATATAATTTGAACAATTAGGCATTTGTAGTTATATGATAATCTAGACTTAACATGATTAAAAAACTAAATTGTAACAGCGAGGCATTAAGATTCACATATCATTTAACTATCATTTTACCAACCATTTACCAACCATTTCATTGAGACTAACATATCATTGAGATCATCATGAACCCATTTACCAACCGACCACAGGAGCACGGCGCCAGCTGCTTGGCTCCTGGGCTTGCAGCTGCTGCCGGGCCCCAGGGAGTATCACCATGTAACCACGATGCCATGATGAAATGGATGGGATGCTGGCCTCATGATGTGCTTCATCATGGCCTCATCATGGTTTCATGATGGTTTCATCATGGCCTTATCATGGTTTCATGATGGTTGGCCAGGATCATGTTTCTTCGTGCCAACTGGATGCAACCAATTGCAACATGACATGGCCAAGGATAGACTCTTGTGAGAATCTGGCTGCGCTTTGAACCGTTCTTGCTCTTGGTGGGGTGGTTTCACCATTTCCTAGGGGATAGACATCGATGTCCATATCCATGCAAAACGCATAGGCTACCAAACATAGCACTTTCTGTAGATTCTCGTTCCTCTTAAACTACCACCAATAGTGTGATGCTTCTTAGAAGTCATCAGTTTTGGCCATTTTTTGGGACAGCCAGAGGTGTTGGCTTAGGTAGCCATGGATCCTAAACCTGTCCCAAAGCAACCATGGATCCTAAAGCATATGGTAAGGTATGGTAACCATGGATCCTATGCACTGGTAAGATATTGTTAACCATTGTTAACCATACTTAACCCTGAAATTCCTCGGTTAGCAATCGCTTGGAGCAGCTCTCAGGTGGCTGATTGCCTGACGACTCCGCTTCGCGCGGGCATTTTTGATGCCGTGTTGTCCATTGCAGTGGGGTAGCCCTGCGGTGAGGCTGGGGGCTACATGCCTTGTGCTTGGGGTTATGCATGGCTATGCCTTCAATCATGAGGTGTCTATAATCCAAAAGAGTTCATCCATTTTGGGTGTGCATGGTTTATTTGAGAATTGGAAGCATCAACCAACATGTTTGTTCATGATAGACCAATTATTCGTTGGGTATGCAACGAATATCCAAGCACACGAAAACCCTGAACAATAGTGAGGTGTTGGACACCGGGGAAACGTTGCCACTACACAATCCTCAACATAGTAAGTCCGGTCTTCCCGCGATATCCTCCATCATCATTGAACCGATTATCATGAATCATTGCTATTTATTTGAATATTAATATCATGTGTCTGCATTTTTGCATTAGGATTTCAGGATAGTTGGAAGGTCGTAGAAAAATATTGATGGGTGCTAACGCATCATAGCTTATCATTATCTAATTGCCATCATTTCCCATCATGATTTATCATGAATCATAGTTCCCCATCATCGACCATCATGAACCATCGATATTGGTCCATATATTATAGATGGAACCATCAACATCCATCATGAACCATCAATATCCATCATGAACCAATCAATATCCATGGGATTGTCATGAATGGTCCATGAATTATGTATCCCTATAGCTTGTTAGTTTCCCTGTCGGCAAAGGCTATCAACTTGGATGGTTGACAGGTGCCGTCATTTATGAACCATGCGATGATGTATTCATGGCTATGGTACCATCATATATGGACAATACATAAATACAATACATTGCTGGGGTACAAGGTACCCATAGGTACCCTGTATCTGTCCATTGGTCTGTGTTGACCCTGGATCACCACAGCGACCTCACGTCCTGAGGTGCTACATCACCTTTCGACCCCAGCACGTAGAGTGCAGGTGGGGCGCACACGGGTGACATGACCCTGGGGGACAGGTCACGAAGGGTGGCGAGTCACCAGGCTTTGAGTGTTGCTTAAGCGCTTCCTTTGTCGGTGGCATTGTTGTCACCATTTGGCACCTGGTTTCTACCTGTTGTTGGTTTTGATATGCCGCGCTGGCAGTTGCCAATCTGTCTCACTGCTTGGTACCCGAAGATTCTCTGGATAGATGGGTGTTTCTCAAGTCATGGGGTACCCCGCAGTTATCATCCACAATTACATTATCATCTATAGGAAATAAAGCAACCAGAACTTTGGGGCAACCCGTTTTACGAAACTACCATATGCTTTCTTTATCAACGTATATCGGCTGCTGTGTTTCTTGTCGATCACTGCTTCATTTGCTGGTTCTTCTGTAGACTCTGTGAATCACCTGTATTTGTCCGTATCTCTACATCTACAATCAGATTCAAATCGCGCTTGAGAAGTGCAGTATCTACATATACTGACACAAACAATCAGACCCCACCAGATATACAATTCTACATGTCCAGATTGACACCTATCTAGATATATATATATATATAAATATATATAAATCTAGTCTACATGTGCTACATATCTAGCATATCTGTGCAGACTTTGTGCTGCAAACTCTATGCAGCTTGATGCTAGGCCCTCCGCGAAGCGGCGCCGGGGCGGCCCAGCCGGCAGGGCCAGTTTGGTTGGGCGGTAGAGGTCATGAACACTCTGATGGAAATGTGATACACATGTGCATGTGTATATATGTGCTTATATGCACATTTGTATATATGTGTATCTATATTTATATTTATATTTATATTTATATTTAAATATATCTATCTATTTCTCTAGATACATACAGTATATGAGATTGCACATGTCATACGGAATATTTCATGCATTGAAGACCTGTAAAATGTTCTGAGTCTATCTGGTTGGACCTGCGTGGTTGGTTGTCACTGCTGCCAGAAGTTGGGGCAGATGTTTGTAATCATCAGCGGTAAACCTAGAGACGCGAGAAGAATCGATTGAAGGAAGGGATGATTATGAATCATTCACAAACTGAAGGGTTTACTGCTGATGGTCGAATTATCGAGCGGTTGTACAATAGCAGTTGGTTTTTATGAACCACTGTCGTTATTTGCACACTCTCGGGAAAACTACTATGGACCTTCCCAACTACGAACTGATTTGTTGTAGCAGATAGTCTGCTTGCCTTGCCGAGTGGAGCTGACCGATTGGCAGAGGGAAGCTATCGCAGATGCAGTGGAAGAGTGGAGAACATACGAACACCGACGGATGATGCTGTACACCAGGCAAAGCAAACATGACATGATCCACAATTTTTTGGAAACAAACTTAATTATGTATTCAATAGATAGCCATTCAAAGCATCCTTGCGGATGCAACTTTTGAGTTCCACATTTAATTTCCGAATGTGCGCTGTGCACCACTGAACCCCCGAAGTGAATGCACTGCACAGGTGTCTCCATGAAAGGAGTTTTTGCCCTTGCTAGAATTCGTTCACGTTTCCTGTACTTTCTTCCGGCAAGATCTAACTTGAGTCAACATCAATCCATCTTCAAAGGCTTCTTATGAATCCTATGGATTCCAAGATTCATGTGAGATCCTATGGAATGAAGCATCTCTGAGATCCTATGAATTCCAAGCATACCTTGAGAAGCCACCAGGGTGCCCAGGCAGTGCCGGCCCAGGCGCTTGTTGCGAGTGGGTGGTCAGTTGCTGGTGTATTGCTGGAGCTACGAGTGCCTCGGCTGCCTCGTCCATCCTGCCGTCTATGGGCCACTGGGAACTGATGGAGTAGATATGGCATATGGGTCAAAATAGGGGAACCAATAACCAGGAAACCATTGGTCTTACCATTGGTTTGTACCAATAACCAGTAAAACCATTGGTTTCCTGGTAATCCACCAAGCAATGATCATTTTAGCAGGAAACCATTGGTTTTGGGGGTGCCATTATTTTGGCACTTACAGTACCTATGTGGCTATGGGTCAATATTGATCAACAAACTAGGTGTGATCATCTAATGATGAGGGGCCAGGGGGTACAGGGTTTTGACCCACATGGGGATTTCCCAGTCTGACATGTCAGTTTTGGGACAAAAATCACAGATTGAACTTTTTGACATTTGAAAGTTTAGGTACCAATCATAGCTTGAACCTAGGGACTTTGGGACATTTTTGCACACTCACTGGTTCGTGATATTGGCTGAAAGTGGTTGACAGTATGGATAGAGACCAATTTGAGCAGCGGTGTAGTGGGGCCGATCTCAGCCATTCTAGGAATTCCGACAAAGCGGCTAGTCAATGCCAGGCCACAGAAATTCTTGGGTTCTCTTTGAACAAACACCAGTTTCTATGGTTATGTACAGCCCGGTTCGATCAGCAATTCTAGAGGCAAACTTCCTGTGTGCGAGTTGAAGAATTGTAGACTTTTCAGAATATAATAGTAGAATTGATAGTCCACCGGAGTCAAGAGTGCCACAGTGGCTATAGTGGGTCCAAACCACTGATTTCTACCACGAACTCCAAGCTGAATGCGATTTTTCATGGTGACTTTGAGGTGCACTTGGGGTTAGTTCCCTGGGAACCCTGGTCACTGGCACCGGATAAGGCTGCTGGATACCCCCATCAGCCACCAGGCTGAGTGACCAACCACCCGTAGGTCGCCCCCACAGGTTGCAGCGGCTCAGGCAGGACGACGAAAGGTCGCGGTCAAGACATCGCTTCGTAGCCCAGGACTGGGTGAAGGAGCTGGAGATGGCCCTACTTGGTAATTGGGAACGTTCATACAGTAACCAAAGTAATAATTAATAGGGTTCATAACCATAGTAATAAGTAATAGGGTTCATAACCATAGTAATAAGTAATAAGGTTCATAACCATAGTAATAAGTAATAAATAGGGTTCATAACCATAGTAATAAGTGATAGGTTCATAACTATAGTAATAAGTAATAGGGTTCATAACTATAGTAATAAGTGATAGGTTCATAACCATAGGGATAACCATAGCTAACCATGGCTAGAAGACGTTATCAGGGTTAGTTCAGCTCCCTTCTGGGGTGAGCATGGTGACAACCCACTGCACGTCCAAGAGTCCAAACCCATCAGTTTTAACCTAGGGAATCTCTGCAGAATCCCAGGTTTCAATGGCATGAAACAATGATGTCGTCTACCCAGCAGTGGCCCCCATTGGTCGCTTGGAAGTCCGTCTCCCATTGGAGCCGTAGGGGTCACAGGGGCATCCGGAGGTCCATCGGGTCCAAGGTACAGCAGGATTTGCATCGAACGAGTAGCATCAATGGGTGCCACCCAACCAGCCACAATGGATGTGGCTATGGGTCAAGGCTTTGATGAACCAACTCATGGGGGATAATCAGCAACAAAACTATGGGGAAAACAGCCTGGTTAATGATGGGGGAATCAGGGGTACAAGGTGAACTGACCCATAGCTATGTGAGTGAACCATGGTGAACCATCAATCCACATGTACTGAATTCCAGGTAAGACCTGGTAGAACCACATATTCTTTGGAGGTTTGATTGACATTTTTATAGGGATTATAGTGGTTAATCATAGGGAACAATGACCGACAAGAACCCTCAAACAACTGCTAGCTGCTAGTTGGTGGTTTGATCGTCATTTTTTATTTTCACCAGGATCAACAAATGATAACAATTCGGCCACATGCAAGTTTCACTTGGAGCTCCAAAGTATCAACAAATGATTGGTTGGTTGACAAATGCCCATCATGCCGGGGTGGCTGTTCGCTCACACCACCGGCGATAGCGCCAGGATGTCCTGGTGCCTTGGAGTTTCCGAACGCCTGGGCTGAAGAAGGTGCCTGGGGGCTGGACCCACCCAGGCAGCGCCTGGATACCTTGCAAGTACTCAGCCAGCTCAGACTTTAGTGTCGGAAAAGAGGTGAAACTCGGCCTTGGCTGAGGTTTGTTGGTGATTGTCGCTGATTGGTAATTCTGCGTTGATTTCTTTGGTTGGCAACCTCCCCAGGTTACTTGGGTTATCACTGACTCGTCCACCCAATGATTTTGGTCACACCGCAGTTGGTCTTGTCATCAAAAAAATCCGACATCTTCATGGCATGAACCGACGGCCCCAAGTCACCGCGAAGGGGAAGACCGCGGCGGCTGAACCTGTTGAAGAAGCTGAAGCGGCTGAAGGTGCTGTGCTGGGGGGCCTGGCATCCAACACATTCCAACACCCCTAGCATCCCATAGACAAGGGAAAAAAGATGAAATGGAAAACATCCCCATGAACAACCATCAACAATGCGCCTAGTAACAATGAGGAGTGATTCTTGAAACATTGTTGTTGACTGCTATGCATGATGGACATGCAAACGTGCCTGTTTTGGCGATGTTCTTGCAACCACTGCTGGGAATCCCTATGAAATACCAGCAAATTGTTCATTATTACGGATTTTCGATGGCCAGGTGAGTCTACCAACGAATTCAAATCATTGCTGCGGCGTGTGGCCTTGGCTCCAGGTGCTGCAGACGCATGGGAAGAGCAGCCCCCAGTGTGTGGGGGGGCCTGACGGTCAGGGAGCCGTTGGGAGCGGTTGGGAGCCACCCGTTGTGGCTGAAAGGGGCGGCCAGGAGCGGCCTGGAGGCCGTTGGGGTTCACCACTGCTACAGAAGTGCCCAGAGGGCAACAGGGGTGCAGGTAGCAATGGTCCAGAGGTTAACCCCTGAATCTACAAAGGTTATCAACTTTTTGTCGCAATGACTAGCCAGTGCAGCTGCACGTAGGATGTGTCCGACCATTGGAATTGTGGTGTGATCCGGTCCCCAACAATAGAATGTCTCCCATTGTGGTGCGGCACCCAACAATATTGCTGCCATAGGGCAAGACGCCGAATTTAGGACTAGACTGTCTAATTTGACGGTTGAGAATGTCATGCCGTCGCAATTGCCCTTGCGTTGTTGGTGTCCGGAAGGTGTTGCCCATGGAGTGAGCATACCGCAGTATGTCACGCCATGCGCAGGCCAAAGATATTGCCACGTGTACAGGGAGGGTGAGCTCGACGAACTGCCACTCGGATTGGCATTCTTTTTGCTTCATTAGTTGGGCTTTGTTGAGGTTCATTGGATACCAAGAGCTACCAGATGAATATTTATCGAATAATGAGTAACTTCAATAGGAGTCATCTTGGGATGTCACAGAGTACGAATGTGAGATTCTTCTTGAAAGCTGCTTCAAGAAATTTGATATTAAATATCACCAACATTCTACATCCAATTGTTGCACAATCCTATTCACTGTATATTGGGATCTTGACAGAGTGACCCGGGTTTTTACACAAACACAAAACTACCAAATCAGGTTTCGACTTCGTCCACTTGAAGGGACCCTGGTGTGACCAGCAGACTGCCTTGATGTTCACTCCTTCAAGAAACTGCCTGCTTTCGATTTATTGGGCACCCTCATTTTCCAGCTTCCTGAATCATCACCTGGTGGTTTCTCAAAATAGGGGTAGCCCCAAATCATCCTTGTTTAAGCATTTATAGCAACAAACAAACTATTTTTTTGGTTCCCCTATTTTCAGAAATCAGTGCATAGGTCGTACACAGCGCAGTTGTACAGCAGATCTTTCCACTGAGGTTGCGGGAGGTACCAGAACTGGATGTTGTTGACAGTGCAGCTGGCAGAAGTTTCGCCGCGGGTCCCTGGAAGTCACAGAAACAGCGGGGATCAATGGCTGGTTGATCACTGGTGGTTGCCCTGTGCTGCTCGAGTATAGATGGCTGGAAAACAGGTGAGTAAACCTGCTTGAAGTGGTGGATTCTCCAGCCAGCTGTGCGGGAATTGCATTGATAATGATGTCGACAAAGACGAAGAAGATCATGTTGTTGATGAGGATGATGATGATCATGATGGTCATGATGGTAGTGATGATACTTGATACAAGATTATCATGGTACCGCCTTATTGCTGTTATGGGATTGACCAATCATGTTTCGGTGTTTTTTTCGACTAGATTTGGCATACGTACAGCACTTAAGATAGTGCCGTCACCACAGAATCAAAAGTCCCAATGTACATCCTGCAACATTTACCTTTGGACATTCACAGGTAGCTACTACCGAAAGCTGAAAGTAGAGCACTGCCCAGTCCTGGCTGAGAAACCAGCCGACGGTCCTAGAGATGCGCTGCCAGCCTGCGGGTTGATCAAGCTGATGAGCCATGCTGGGTGTAACTTGGTTACAGCATCTCTGACAGCCCGTTGAGGGATCAATGGAATAGAACATGGATTCACCCGTGAGTATGGGAGCCGTAAGTATTGTCAGTGGCCTAAGTCCCACCCGAGAAACCTCAACCGCACGTCAAAGCCAGTTCTGATTGAACAAAGGCCGTTGACCATGCCAGTCCGTGAACTTCTTTGAGATTGCACGACTGGGAGATCATTAAATAAACTGCTGCCCGTTTCACCGCTCGCGTTGCGCCTCAAAGGGTCACGAAGTCCAAGCCCAAGCCACGGGTGGGGGGGCATAAACTCCAACTAACAAAAGCACCGCTGCCCGTTTCACCCAAAAATTTCGCTTCAAAAATGAGGTGACACTGTTTGGATGGTGAATTTAGATCTCCCCCATTGTCAAGATCCATTAATTTTACCATTATCAAGATCCATGAATTTAACCAGTATGAAGATTCATGAATTTAACCATTATCAAGATCCATTAATTTTACCATTCAACCAGGTGATAATGTATGATCTGAGGATTTTTTCCCCATTTATACTGTAAAGATCCCATTTTTAAACCATTTCAGCACGGTGATCCTCTTTGATAATATGAGGATTTCTGATCCCAACCCTGCGACTGGATGGTGCCTCGGTGCCCTGCCGAAGTGGTGCCAGGCTACTTCGACACGGGGAACTGGTGCGCCATCGCTCAGCGCAGAGAATGAGCTGGGCCCCTTAACATCGATTGGTGAGTCGGTTGGTTGGTTGGTTGGTTGGTTGGTTGGTTGGTTGGTTGGTTGGTTGGTTGGTTGGTTGGTTGGTTGGTTGGTTGGTTGGTTGGTTGGTTGGTTGGTTGGTTGGTTGGTCAACTGGTTGGTTGGTTGGATGGTTGGATGGGGTTTTACGTGGTGGTACGTTGATGTTTGGTCAGTGCTGTGTTGGGTTGTGTTGTCGTGGGAGAACTGCTCATTGTTTATTTGGATATGAGGAGATGTGCACTTTAAACGTTGTTTTTTCGTGCAGCAAATTGGGACCTATCAAAAATTTGACAGCAACATTTCAAGGGGAATCTTCCTGTGATGGTGTGCTGGGCAAATTTGTGAAGGTAAACTGAATCATTGATAGCATTGCCTGGTAGACTTTGGTTGGTGAGCTTAATTTTATGTGATGCTTTGATGCGGGTTTGCTGGCAACCGTTTCGATCTTGGGATTCGCCGGGACTTCTACTTCTTGACCCAACTCATTTGGAAAGAAGGCCCAAAAACAATTCAAAGGTGCATGTTTGAAACCAGCCAGACAGCTTAGTTGTAATCAATTATTCACTTGCTGAAGTACTTTTCAGTGGGGTTCCTTCCTGTCTCGGATTATATGAGTAAGTGCGGCCAAGTAGAAGTAGCAGTTGCAAAGGGGAGATCTGTATACTATCTTGGCACCTATCAAAGCATGATGGTCGCTAGGTACTACTGTACTTGTTTCTTGCAGCTCGATCAGGAAGGACCCAACCAGTTGCTATTAATCATCATTAAGGATCACGTCACTAACCATTATGAACCATCATCAACCATCATTAGTCACCAAAATGCAACGGTGTAGTGCTTGGTAGGGGGTTAGTTGGTATGAGGTTTTCGAGATGAAAGTTTCGTAAAAGTTCGTTAAAATTGAGAAAATATTGAAACAAGTGAACAAATGAGATGGTTTGTTTTAAATGGAACAGTTGTGTGGTACTTGAACAGCTGCAAAATGCATGCGCAACGCATGAATGACAAGGACCTATAGCGCATGAGTGCCGCATGACTGACAATGACGTATAGCGCATGAATAACGCTTGCACGATTCTGCTTCTTCAAAGTTTTTTTGATTTTCCTCTGAATTTATTGAAAAAAGTGGAAACAAGTGGAACAACAATGAAAAAACATGAAAACAAATCCTTTTTTTGAGATTTTTGGGAGCCTATCGTTTTTTTGTAGTAACATAACCACATACCAACTAACACACCATAACGGTTTTCGAGATATTTTGAGATAAATCGAGATACTTTGAGATAAATCGAGATTTTTGGAGATTTTTTTGGTTTGGATAAGCTCCTGAGATCAAACTCCAAGATATCTTATTCAAAAAAACACATGCCATACAGACCACCACTCATTGGATACACCGTTTCATTTTGGTGAATTAGCAATGATTATCTTGACTAACAATCATCATGAACCATCCTTCAGCATCCTAACGCACCTTCCTAACTAAGAATCCCAACTGAACATCCTAACTAGCCCAGCTAACTAAGCATCCTAACTAACCAGTATGAATCCACCAGAACTTAGCGGCTAAGCCGCTGCACGTTGCAGAGGTGGTTGAGCAACACCGCCGAGGTTGGGCTGTTGCCGGTGTAAGTCCCAGCGCAGGGAAGAAAGGGCGTGGCAGTGCACGTTCGTCTCGTCGCGTGTGGCATCTATCTGCAGGGATTAAAGGGTAATGCTCCTTGCATGTACCTGTGATGGTTATTGTATATGCAAGGAGCATTACACACAGAGGGTGGCAAATGCCTGGTAATTGTTGCTGTGTGTGATGGTGGCCTTAAAGACATTGACGAATATTGAAGAACGATAGTGTGCCTTTCTTTTTTCATTGTTGTATGATATTATATCAGGTTTTTATATACTATATTATAACTCTACTTTGTGATGTTACATTTACATGGTACTTTATAGTATTACGGTGCTGTACTATATCACATTGTGTTGATATGTATGTGCAAATCAAAGAATCCATATTGCTTGCATCCCAACTTGGAACACGCCACAGCATCTCGGTTGGCGGAATGGAGCCACTCAAGGTGCTTCTGAGGGCCGGGTCTCAGGGCTTCCATGCTCTGCTCGTTTCTTCCAGCTTTTTCCCAGTGCTCATATTGGTGACAGCTCCATTTGTCTGTGCAAAAGACGTAGTGTGTTGAGTGTGCACGTTTTGTACGCGTATTGCAAGCTGAGTTTGTCCATCGCCACGCCGTACACTTTGACTATGTAACTTTGAATACCATTGAAAAAAATAAACAAGACAATGACCGTCGTGATCTACCACCACTGCATCACACCTTTATACCACGATAGATATCATAACTTCCATTTACATCACCGTTCAGACTACCATGTCAGGATCATAGGCCACCATTGACAACACTGTTCAACTCATGTTCATCTCATACCATCATGGCATATCACCCCTCATACCACCATTCAGATCACCATTCAGACCACCACTGACATCGCCATGTCATCCTCCATGTCATCCCATGTCCCATGACGTTTCTCATTGCTGTCACTCCCCATGTCCCCGCGCCATGGAGCGCCATGTGGAGCGCCATATGGAGCGCCTGGTTGCGCGAGTGCCGCAGCAAGATCCAGACCGTAGCCTGCGGCAGGTGCCAATGACAGGGCGGCAAAGGTGAAACGAGGGTGAAACCGTGATGGTTAAGTGGCCATAGCTGGTTTAGCTGGTTGATAATAGGGGATAACAGCTAGCAACTGGGGATATACCAGCTATATTTGGCGAACTGGGTCAATATTGATTAAACATTTTATAGGGAAAACAATGGTTAACGATAGGGGAACCAGGGATACAGGGTTTTGATCCACAGCCAAGTCAAGGGATGGTTTACAATGGTGGATCATTGAGATTTTTTCCTGTCATAGATTTCTTGGCCATTAACTCTGAATCAATGCTAATCATGGTTAGTATGGCAAGTTTTGAGAGTTTTTGAGGGTTACTTGACATTAATGATCGCTGCTGCTGATGACGGTCTATGACGGAGAACAATTCATGGTGGGTAATGGGAGATAATGAGCATCGCAGCAACCACAACAGGGAGAAGAACTATTGTGATAGTGACTGCTGGTTGATGATAATGGAACCTGGTTAACGATTGGCAATGGTTCACAGTGGTCGATACTGGTCAACAGAGGTCCTCCATGTGAACCATCACTAGCCAATTTTTCTTGGTTGTTATTGGTTAGTGATGGTTCAGCATTATTTAAGCTGATTGAACCAACCAATATAAACAATTATTTGTTTGCGATTATTACTGACCTGATTTAACCAATGGTGAACCATCACTAGCCAATATTTAACCAAGGGGATCATGAGCAATAGCACTCCCCACGATGTTCAACCATTGCATCGGCTGATCCTTTGCCGAGAGCAGGGCAACACGAGGATGGACATGTTGAGATGCCCAGCTGCCGGAAGCGAGCCTTGCAAATGATAGTTTCATGGTGACTACTGTAGTACTTAATGATAGTTAAGTAAACACCATAACCAAACGATTGTTAAATGAATGATAGTTCTAATTCATGGTTAATGATAGTTAAGTAAACTATTAACAATGAATTGATTGATTAACATTCATAGGGAAACACCCAAACTTGGGGAGTAGAGGGACAGGTCAGTTGCTGTGGTATCACTGGCGAACTCTACTGGTTGGTGGCTTCATGCTTGGAAACGGTTGTATACATGGCAGTCAAATTGCTGTGGGTGTTGTCTCATGGCGCTACAAGCGCAACTTCAGGCATAGAAGGCAACGAAGAACGGTTAATCAACCCTCATTCACCATTCACGAAGCATCACCAACAATACTTGGCTGAAGCTGCTGAAC
>VSDK01020108.1:0-21874 GCA_009767595.1 Symbiodinium kawagutii | reverse complement strand
ACAAAAGTACAGACCAGACATGCCGCCGCTGTATTCCAGCTTGTCTAGTGAAGATGTTCAGTTGGCTGCGTACTACGTGAACTTGGCAGAGTGGATGCAGCAGTCAACAATGCGCCAGCAAGCCCAAGGTTACTACACAACATTGGAAACAGAAACCTACATCAACGGTGTCATCGATTCACATCACAGCGCACTGCCTGCGTGATGTTCCGATCCGCAGTCAAAAAAACTTGATTGCATCCGATTCTCGGCACGCTGCTTCGAGCTGTCGTTCACTCGAGCCTCTCTGCTACACGATCGAAAAAAAAGCTGCTGACCGAGAAAGCGCGCCGTGGCAATGGTACTGTCTCGATGATTTTGTTCTGGTGCTTTTTGTTGCCGCTGCTGTTGTCACACAACAGAAAATGAATTGTTTTGGAAGGATCATCTCCACAAACTATAGGCACTTTTGCCTCTGAATTATAGGCCACTGTTTTCTTTGACCTTATAGTGCTTGACCTTGGGAAACTTCCGCCCCCGGCTTGCCCGGGTACTACTGGTATTACAAGTGATTTCTATTGCTGAGCTTTGACTCTTTGGTCGGTTGATTTTGCAGGAGGCCTATGTTTTGGAGGCTTGGTGTTGCTGTTCTTTTATGGCTAGTTGTTTATTTTGCCCTTCTTGAATGTATGTGCCAGGTGTACGCGAAGGAGCTCAATGAGCAAGTTTTGAACTGGCTGCAGGATGGTGTCGCAGCCGTGGTCTTAGTAGAAAGGCTGTGGAAGAAACACCTTGTTTGATTGTGCAGATGTAGATGATCGTTTTCATGTAGTTAGTTTGGTTGATCCTCTTTGAATTTCAGGTTCCGACTGCGAGTAAACCCATCAAGTTGAAGCCCAATTTTGCTTGGATCTTAGTTTTAACGTTTCATCTGTGTGTTTTGCGATTTTTAATTGTTTCTTGTGCTTTGAGGTGAAGGAAAGACGCCGTGCCAGAAACAAGGTTCGAATATTTTCTTTCGGTAGTGGACTGGTTGATTAGTCGTGTCGCTCGTTCGAGGCGCACAGTTTTGTCAATTTTGATTCCCGTCCCTCTGGCGGACCAGTGGGAACCTTGGTTTTGTTTCATGACGTGTATCTTGGGGCGTGCTTTTCTTAATTCCCGAGGTTTTGACGAAGGTTGAAAAGCTCTTCCGCAATCAACGGAATAGGCTCAAGGAGAAGGCCCGGGGGGTTTTTTTGGTTTTTAAGCATGTGTTTGTGTTAGAGTTGTTTAATCCTCCTGCAAATTTCCTGTGCAAAGTGAGGGTGGCTGATGAGCCAAAAAGCTATTTTATATATACAAAGAGATCTGTTGAAATCTTGATTTTTATCCCAGAGGTCCTGAGTTAATACAGAAGCAAAGTGTGGCATCAAGGACCCTGTGGGGCCTCATTTTATGCATTGACAGTATTGGTGTATATTGGGTGGGAGTCTCGATTCAATACAAAACCATGATCAAGTGGTCATCAGCTATATTGCTTATGTGCTTGAATTTTTTGTTTCAGGAAGGGGGGCCAGATTATGCACATAGATTCTTTTGGCATTGGCGATCCCTATCATTTCGTGATGATGTCAGGCACTTTCAAAAAAATACAATTTTGTCGTCAAACACGACCTCAGAATTATGTTGCTTAAATTGTGTTCCAACATCTTCCTACTTGGCCCACGGTGCTTGATTTTATGCATGTATTCTTTTAATGTTTTGGTTGTCAACCCTGAACCAATCAAGGGGACATGGGCCCGGATTTTGTACATGTTATTTGCATTGCGTATGCTCAAGGGCCTGCCTTTTATACACCATTCAGCTCAGAGGCGCTCGTTTTATACCCATAAAATGGTGGCATTCAGCTCCCCAATGGAATTTGATGGGGGGTGTTGTGTATGGGTTGCCTTTGGCGTGTAGATTGCAGGCTGCCAAGCTTTGTCGGGAAGCAATGGCCTCAGAGGATAGGTGCCGAATGATGTGAGATCACCGCCCTTTTAGTGCTGGAATTTCGAGTGGGGGTCACATGTGGAATTTCTCAGAAATATTTCATTTGGGACTCTTCCCCCCCACAAGATTGAAAGGTGTGAATGTGGAATTTTTGGGGGGGTTACCCCCCCCTAGATTTTTGTACCCTATTGGTATGTGCAATGATCCTTGTTATCTTAGATTAGATAATCTCCAAATTTGTTGTTTTGGTGGGTTGTTATGGTTGCTTGTCGTTGGTTCTTCGTATTTCACAATGTAGAAGTGCCACTTCATCGTGCTGGAGCACCACCGCGTCAGTATGCTGGAATTTCTCTTGGGGGGATATGCCAAACATTGGTATTTAACAGCTTTTGGGAGAACCCCCCTGAACAAATTCCATTGCCGGGTATCGAGCCATCGTAAAATATATGAACAGACAATGGGGGCTTGGAATAGCCGATGTATGGGGACCTGAAAAAATTCCACTTGAGTTTTGCGCTCCAGATGTGAAAGTGGATTTTGAAAGGGGAGCACCCTCCCCGATTTGGAATATTCCAGCTTTCAACCCCTTCCCACCCCCCCCCCTAAAGGGGGGTGATGTTGTGAGTTTGAAACATGTCTGAATTTATTGAGTGCCTGAGGAGAAGGCATCTTGGTCCTTGCCCAGTTTTGGTAGCGTTGGGTGCTCAAACAGTTTGATCTGACATGTAATTTTATATATTGTTTTCTTTGTCTGACGAAATCAGGAACGGCCTTGTGTGAAGGCTCGTCGCGTCATAGCCTTAAGTGTCAATTCTTTGTATAGTTAACGCCTTTCCATTTGCCATCAATCAAGGTATCCCATTTGGTTTCCTTGGGGGAGAGCGTCAATGTTGCAGCTGACGCTCGCTTCATGAAACGCTATGCGCGGCAAGGCTGGTGATGTTCGTTTTGTGATGAAGATTGAATTTTTACATCTTTGTCGTTATTCTATTTTGATCCGGGTTGGATGTTGCCAGGTTTGGGAGCGTCGCAGACGCATGTTTTCTGCCGACCTCCGAGTTTGGGTACATGGATGGCAGACAAGGGGGTTGGTGTCTCAGAAATTCATCGAAGTTTTGTGTTCGAATTGCTGTTATCCGTGTAGGTGTTTGGTTTTTGTGTGCAACATGTTCAGGCGAGATGGGCGTATCGCCCGAATCATTTTCCCTCGAATAAGGCGTGGGAATTATTGTGTTGTAGTTGACACCTCTTGACATTTCATGTTCAACGTAGGAAAGAAATAAGAGGAAGCATGCTGAAGAGGGGAACACCGTCTCGAACTTAATGCAGTAGTTTTTTGTGCATTGTTTTGAAATGCGAGATTGATTGTAATTGGAAGCTGAGGCCATGTCTGCGTTCAATGGTATTGAACACGAGGACTGCTGTGGATTTTTATTTGAACTTGAGAGGTTACAACTGCTATGTTGGGAGCATAATCTATAGTATGGCATGTCTCATTTTGCTTTGTCCAGGCAGAGATATTGCATCGTGACGAAGCCGCTATGGCGGCGGTGGATCAGGACCTTGTGATGTTGTTGTCATTGGACGTTAATGTTGTTTTCCTAATGAAATTTTACTTGTGCTAGTAGACAATTGTTTTTTTGGAGGAAGTGCCAGTGGTGCGAATGGAGGAAGGATCGGAGGCGCGAGACCGTGTGTTCTCGATAATAGTTCTCTTCTTTTTTTGCAATTTTATTGACAGGATCTGTCATCTCGCACCGAAAGTGAGTACCTGGCGACTACTGTGTTCGACTCCAGCACAGACGAGGAGTGCAACAGTGTTGTTTCTTTAGTTCACTTCCAACGTATAAGAATAACCCTTTTGCAATGTAATAGTGAAAGGGATATTTATGTGATGTTTTTTTTTGTTTGTGGGATTTGTTATTTTCACGAGCTATCGTGTGATTGGTTTTGTTTTTGGCTTACAGGAGGGGAGTGAGCCATTGCCATTGCCTCAGAGTAGATGATTATTTGATGTTGTGTGTGTCTATCCGGGATTTGTATTACATTTTTCTCAAACAGTCTGTAATGAGGCAGAAAGTCGTCGAATTCGGCGATGACTTCAAACACGGCTTGCTCAATATGAAGGACGAGAAGGATGCTCCGCGTCCTCTTCCTGAAGTTGGGCTGGAGAAGCTGTCTGCAAAGGCGTTGACGGCGCTTTTGCAGCAGAACGAGGCTGTATTGAAGAGTTGCAGGCGGGGAACCCTTTATATTTAAATTATTAATGTTCATTTTGTCCATTCGATTTTGTGTGTGTGTACACGTGTGTGCTTCTTGTCCGGAGGCCCAATAAAGCCGGCAAGCGAGCTATTGCTGCTTTCAACCGCTTGAGCGATTGCGAGCAGAGGCCCGTTAGTTGATCTTTGCCAGGTTATGCCATGTTTCTTAATTGGACAGTTTTACGTTGTTGCTAGATGATAGTGTTTTAAGACCGGGTAATAATCACTCTGCGCACTGATGACAGTTCTTATTACCATGCTACTGGCAGTGGGTCCAAACCCTGTACCCCTGGTTCCCGATCATAAACCATTATTTTTCCTATAGTTTTGTTGGGTATTTTTCCCATTATTGCTGCTTAAAATATTGACCCATAGCCACTATGAATGATAAATAATTCATCTTTTCAATTTCTCAACACCCCAAAACCAAGGCTTCACTGCACGTCCTGATCCACTGAAGTACCAGGAAGCAGCATCGGCGGCTTTCGTGCCGCGGCGTGTCTCGCAGGCCCAGCATTGGAACCAGCGAGAGATAGCACCAGGGACTGATCAGTATGTCGGTGGGTACTGGTACTACGAACATCCAATCTTTGCAATGGTTTGCCTATAGAAAATGGTGATTTTCGTCTACCAGGTTAGGTTACCAGCGGGTACTAGTACCAGTATGTGTTGTTGATATGTGTATTTGCGCAGATCATTTCTATACACCATTTCGTACCTCTGACACAGATTTACGACATTTTGAGTTTGAAATCCGCGATTCACGGGAGGAATGCACTGCGTCAACTTTTCTCCATTGAAGAAGTGGGATCTCACTTCATCCAAATCAATCAAATCAGTCCGTCAAGAAAGGAACCACTCATCTTTGGGAATGACGTCGGTGACCTTCCCAGTTTGGCTCGTGTGCTTTCAAGTGATGACCTTCCCAGTTTGGCTTGTGTGCTCGCAAGTGGTTTGTCGAGACTCTAAAACTAGGGGTACCAAGCAGCACCCCCCTGCGTGCGCTCGAAAAGATGGCAGATGCACTGTGGGAGGGAACTCTCAACACGTCCCCAGTCCCTACCTTGCATGCATCCCACCTTCGTCCAAGAAAACGATCGATTTGAGGGTTGGGGAAACCATGCAAAAATCATAGGAAAACCATGGGACCAAGGGTGAAACCAATGGTGAAAAAAATGGTGAAACCAACGGTGAAACCATCCAGCAAACGCTAGAAGCCGTCCTCGAAACCATCCAGGAAACCATCCATGAAACCATCCAGGAACTCCTGAAAGCCATCCTCCAAACCATCCTGGAACCATCCATGAAACCATCCAAGCCATTGGATCTTGCCAGGCACAGGTCCAGCAGAAACTGGGCCTGATCTCTGGCAGCGTCTCTCTGCGGGACGGCGAACAGCTGGGCTACGCCGCTCAGCTGCCAGTGGGGACGTTGGAGAAGAGGTGGCGAGTTGGGTCAATATTCACCAACCAATAGTGGGGATAGTAAGCAACAATAAACAGGGGAAACGAGGATTAACGATAGGGGAACCAGGGGTACGGGGTTTTGACCCAATAAGAATAGTAAGGCAAAATAATGGTTAATGATGGGGAACCAGGGTGGCTTTTTGATGAAGAGCTTGGTTTTAGAACCATTTTGGAGTACCGGCATACCTTTTTGGTACATGATGAAAATTGAAGGGTGTTTTGCCTGGGTTTGTGCACACTCAGTCCTTAACCGGTGCTAGATACATGGACCTAATCTGGTTCAGCTGCTTGGTTTTGCATCCTGAACGTTGGTCCCTTGGTGGATTTTGGCTGCTTAGACTCCCTTCAAAACCACTGATGCTGGGGTTTGGATCCAAATCGATTCAGTTTGGTATTGGTGTGATACTGTACTTTGAATTTGTAGAGACTGGTTTGTACAAACTCGTTTCTACTCTGATCTCCCCATTCTGTTTGGTATTTTGCTGTGGTGCTACGTGTTAGTTCTTGCCAGCGACGCGAGGTTCTTCTGCTGAAGGACCTTGGGGGAATTGGCCGAATTCCAAAGTCGTGGTAAACACTGGTTGAGGATGGTCGATGGCTGATAACAGCTTATAGGATTTGATCATGATAGCTGGTACATGGTGGTAGAAATGGCTGATAGAATGGCAACAGTGATTAAATCTAATAAGATTTGATCATTCGTATATTCAAACAAATGAGATTTCTTTGATCATTTCTTTAATGAAACAAATGAGAAGCGCATCAGATTTGATCATGATGGTTAATCGTGGTAGATCCTTTGGCGCTCCTATGAATCTGGGCGATCTTTTCAATGGACAAACAGGGCTGGGGAAGTACGGCTGAGCCACAAACTGGTGACAGCCCCAGGGAGGAACTCAAGGAGGACGCCGGGGAGGCCCACAGACCTTGTGACTTTGACCGCTAAGCACAGGCAAGACCCTGCCAAGGTCATTCTGAACCTACCTGGGTTGGGATTAACTTCTTGGAATGCGAGGCTCTACCCATCCAAAGAATTCACCCTAATTCATTTCTTGTTTGTATATGATCTGCTAGCTGTTTGGGAAAGCACACTGATATATTTATGCAAACATGAGGTTAATCTACCAACAACATGTTTGTTGCCGTCCCCAGCTCCTTGTGTGCTGCACCGATGCAGTGGAAGTTTTCTCAAGTCTAGGTCATAGCTTCGAATGGGCACGGCAGCCGACCATCACTGGATTGCGTGATGGGAAAATCTGCAGGACACCCCTACAAATGGTGTTACAACCAGGGGTTGATTCCAACAGTAGTATGGGGGTTCTACCATCACTGGCTTGCTTGATTGCTATAATGGGAATCTGATGGTGTTATATCGAGGGGTTTGCCGTGGATTCTCCCATACACAATGAGACCATCCCGTTTGTCATTTTTATTATTCCGTGTCAACCATCAATCCTTGTTACCATTCACCATCACCAATCCCCAATCACTATCAAACATCCTCAATTACCATTAATCTCGTAGTCATAATTTCATTGACCATTTAGTAAGCTCGAGTAACCAGCATTGATGCTCATTCTTATATGACCATCGATCAATTATTGATCCATATACAACCCTCATTGAGTATCCATGATTTAATGATTAATCAACCATCATCAACCATCATCTACCCAGTCACTAGCCAGTCTATTAACTGGTCATGCGAATGATCAACTAATCATTATCATTCAAGTTAGCCAGACTAACCAGCCTTGCTAATGATCAAGCAACCCTCTAGGTTGCCCAGCCCAACCAATCACCACTAACCAGGCCATGGTCTGCCATGGTTGTCGTGTCGTGAGGATGCCACTGCCCCCTTGCTACTGCGCTTCGGGGGCAATGCGGAGCTGGCCGCGCTGAGCGCGCAGTGGGGGGCCATGGGTCTTCGCCGTGGTTCACATGTTCCATGAGCCATCGATTTGTAGCCTCTGGTAAACTAACCTGGAAGTTAAATATCACCATTATACATAGGTAAATCAGCTATATACATCCATTAGTCATTGATTAGCCAGCTTATTGGCCACATGTCCGATTTATAGACAGCTTATGGGCCATATGTGCAGCTTATGAAGCACGTAACGAGTCAGGTTATCAAGTAGTAACCGCTACTAAGCATGTTGTTGATGGCCATGATTAGCCTCTATTGGCCATGATTAGGCCCTTCATAACCATGTATCCAGCATTTTGAGCATTTGTTAGTCGGATTATTAGCCATCAATTGGTCAGCTCTGAAATCATCAATGAACCATCATTGACCTTTGAGTTTTGGCCATCAGACAACCATCAACTAGACATAAATCAAGCAGTTGTTGACTACTAAAGGGCGCTTGATCGACCAGTTGACGCCATATTACCAGTGTCAACTAAACATCAGTGTTTAACATCATCTAGTTGATAATCATTGCCAGTGTTCACCAAGTTTATGCTATGGTCAACACTGGCAATGATCAATCAACTAGACATTAATTCTCCAACGTTGAATCATTGTTAAACATTACTGCACACCATCATGAGCCACTATCTATAGTGAATGCCTTTGTTGTAATACAGTGGGTTTCATAGTACCGTTGCCAATTTTTGAAATTAGCAATTGCCAAGCAGTAAGGTATCAATGTGTCTATCTACCTGCATGGCACACACACACAGGATGCGCACCCATGACACAGGCTGATGGACCGATTGTTTGTCTGTCTGTCGGTTGTGTGGGTGGTTTGTCACAGGGGGTTCTCCTACCATGGTTTCTAGGGGTTATAAGCTACCTTATAGGGCTTATAACCATGGTTATAACCCTAGCTGCACATGCAAGTACGTGTGTTGGCTGTGTCTTTGTCACCCCTCTAAGGTCGTCGAAACTTAGGGCATTGGTGGAGAAGGGACTCTGTGAGGCGTGAGGGGGTTGTTGGGTGATCAAGTCATCCAAGGCGATTCGGGCGGCTGCCTTGCAGTGATACCGGTGAAAGGGTTAGAGCAGTGAGAACTACCAGCAGTTCTATGGTACCACTGCTGGCTATTACTGGTTATATCATAGAACTACCAGTTGCAGTGACAACCATACCCTGTTAGAACTGCTAGTTCCGTGATACCTTGGGTGTAGAAGCACCAGCTTTGCCAGTTGACAATAGCACTTTGGATCAAGTACCAGGTGAACCTTTTACCCATTTACCTTTTCTAGCTGTGAGAGCTTCTGGATAGAAATGGGGGAACTTGCAGTCATTTCTGATTGTTTGGTGGGTTAGACGCACCAACAATATTGGTACTTGTCCTGGAATCATGAGCCAGCTTTTGGTTCAGTGACGTGCACCTGCGTATTTGAGGTCTGTTTTGACGGCATCAGAGAAAGGGAAGTAGGAATAGTTCAAGAGTCTCAGGACGGTTCGTACAGCCGTCAAGAAAGGGTAGTTTCATGTCCCTTCTGGGGGAGGTTGACCTCGTAAGCAAATTGCGGCGTGGCCAGCTGGTTCCCATTAACTGCCGTGAATTTTGAGACACCCGCTGACAACTGTTGGGATATCCCTGGCTTGCCAAATCCTACGATCCGCATAGCCATGGCCGACCGTATCCCGAAACCCCCACCTGTCTCCTTTCTTGAATGCCGACAAACCTGGAAGTGACCTTAAGATGTTCAGCGGGAGCGGAAACCGAAAAGGCAGTCGAACATCTTGTATCAACTGTCATCAATAAGCCGCTTCTTAAATAGATAATGGAGACAAACCACCCACTAAAACTACCAACGGAGGCAGAATGTTGTCCATCAACAAGCTCGACTTTGGCTGTCCATGTTGCTGCTGTGCTGCCAGATGTGCTTGTTGGACTACCGGGGTTTCGGCTGGCGCGGCGGCCAAGAGGACTGAGTGGGGAGGCCTGCCCTTGGAGTGCAGGCAGGATCCGTTCCGGGAATGAACCAACAATTGGATCCAATTGTGGGGCAGACTGGACCACAAGTATAACTATGATTACGCATATGAATGAACTATGAATACATGAAACAGTTTGTGACTATATGTTTATATAGAATTGTTTATTCTCAGACATGACATTTTTGTACCATACTACCTTTATATAACGTTTACATACTATATAGATACACACACATATATGTATACACACCTATCGATAAACAATAGTCACATGCAAATATTATATTTGTATTATACATCACTTTCACAAACATGGCTATTGCAAATAGACAATGTGGCCATGTATCACTGAAGATATACATGATTCTTCAGTGATTATGCGTAATATCATGTAAACATGTAAATATGTATCACTGAAAGTATACATGATATATCTTCATATAAGATATAATTATTCTTATATTTACATCCACATATTTCATTCACATCCTTTTATAAGTATCCTATTTATATATATATATATATTATCATATCCTATAAAGAAATTCACATCTTCACATCCTTTTTCCTCCACCTGGGAGATTTGGTGCCAAGGTCCACTGGAAAGGCATCCATGGCGCAGCTCCGGAGCGATGCTGAGGTCAGCATTTCCACCGGCTGCAACGGTGGTGAATAAGCTGGTTTAGCGATGGATAATCAACTGATTCATAGGGGACAGTGATGGTTAACAAGCTGATTCATAGGGGTTAGTGATGGTGAATAAGCTGGTTAGTGATGGTTAGCATGCTAGTTAATGATGGAAGATTGATGGATAATGAGCTGATGTATAAGGTTGGATGTGATGGTTTAGGGATGGTGGAGTGATGGTGAAGAAGTTAGTACGGTTGACAAGCTGGCATCTTAATGGTCATTTGGTGGTGAATAAACTGGCTAACAATGTGTGGGGAGAAGCTGATCAATTGATGGTTGATTGATATTCACCATGGTTATACCATCATCAACCAATGGTGTCCTGTTTGTTTGCTTGGGGTTCAAGGCCTGAAGTTTGGTACTTTCATAAATCGATCTGGATGCCGGTCTGTGCAGCTGTACTACTGGTGAAGCACTGTGCAGCTTCAAGGACTAGGCTTGTGGGGAGTGACCAGCGGTTTGTTCACCAAACTGGTCTGAAGATGGAAACAACGCCATCCTCCCACCGTGTTCCAGACTTCGGACATGGCAAGGAGGAAAATGTGAAGCTGTTGGTGTGACACTATCACTGTAGCTCCTTGAAAATCAAGTGGATTTCCATATTCATTTGTGGGCCCCGGCTGTCTCATGGGGTGTTTCCTCTTGCAAATCGTCAGTCGAAGAATACATCGGAAATGATTCTCCTTCAAAACTTAAAGAACATTCCCTATGTAAAGACCTTCCTGAAAATGCACCACCTATCTTCACCTGTGATTTCTGCACTATTGTAGACATGAAGTAGTCGAAGCTGTCGGAATTCCTGGCTGTGCGAGAAACCTGCAGTGGGCTGTAGCAGGCGATTGCAATTCGGGAAGCACCTGTGAGGTAGTTAATTTGTTTTGCATGAGCCTCTGATATTTCCCCCCGTTTTGTATCATAGATGGGTTCCATTGCTTTATTACACAAAAAAGGTTTCCATTTTCCCATTCTTATAAAATGGGACCGATTGCAAAAAATCCAAACATGAATGTGGAGCGGTTTATTGCAAACTGTTTTGCATTGAAAGCAAATAGAGCAATAGATAGTGTACGGTTTTTGCTCTCTCAATGCTCGTGGGCTTCCTATCCTTTTCCCTTCTCATGAAGCGATGTTCCACCTTGCCATGGCACCCTGGGACAAGAAACCATGGCTAGTCAACCGCTCTGGGCAAGCCCTCATCGACTGACCAACTGTTTACAGATGGAAATTGTAATTTTCATTACCACATCTAGTCCAGTGGTAGTTGCCATTGTTCATTTGTTATCTATATAGTGTTGCTTGAGGTTGACAGTTGATGATTGTAAGATCTTCTATTGTGGACCCTTGTCAAGGGACTACCAAATATTAAGTAACTAATAATACCATTGTCCTTCGAAGTGGTCGGATATTCAACCAGTCAATTATCCTAATTTGAACAATTCTCAACCAATGATTGGTGAGTGTCCATTAAGCAACCACCGGAGAAGGATACCCGCGAGCAGCAGCTCTGGATGATCATCATGTTAACCATCACTAGCCATCACTAAGCACTATCCATCATCTCTGACCATGATAACGGGTTGGCAATCATTTTCAATCACTATCAACCAGTACTTTCAACCATGATCGACGTCAACCACCACCCCTAATCATCAATATATCATCAATCATCACGATCAAGCCATATTGAACCTCTTAACCCTTCACCATCAGGTCAACCATGATTAATCATCATTAACCCTTCACCATCAACCATGATTGTCGTCATCAATCACCAGCACGGATTCATCGATCCATGACGATTCATCCGTTCATTGACAACGACTCATCATGAGCACCGAAGGAGGTCATGGAGCTGCTACCGGAGCTCCTGGCGAAGCACCAGAGGTCTATGGAAGGACGAGGCAGCGGGCCCAAGGGATGGGGGGACGGCAGCGGTGGGCGGCCATGGAAGGGTGGCCGGTGATGGTGGGCCGTGGGCCATGGAGGTCAATGTCATGGTTGACGATGCTTAGTGATGAGTGATGATGCATGAGAGGATGATGAAGGGTTGATGATTAGAGGTGGATGATGGGCGCTCGATGATCGATCGTTGGTTGTAAACAGTGATTGGGAAAGGTAAGCATGGGTTTGTAAGCTCCATGATGGTTATTGATCATTACTACAGGTGAAAGATGATGGAGAATGGTTATAATAATCGACCGTCCCGATGATGAAAAGAAACACAGGGTTGACTTGAAACCAACCAGAAAAAGAATAGGCATTTTCACTCATCCCAGCAGAAGTGTATACAGCTTGACCCAGACGTTCGAATCCTCGGATGGTGTTGAAAGGTCGCAATGACCGGTGGAACTCGGAAAATGGAGCCTGTTCATTGTATCGGTGTTATCCGAGAGGTGGGTACAACAAGATCCACCAAACATGACACTTAGCCATCAGATGATTATCCATCAATTAGCTGTCAATGAACCATTGAATGATTAACCAACAATTAAGCATCAATTAACCATGATTGATCTGCTTAATTATTAGCCATCACTTAACCATCAACGTTTCAGAGGGAAAAATCCACCAGGGAGGTCCCTTCCCCCACCCAGTTGGGACAGTCAACCGATACCATCCGTTGACGAGCGAAACCACCAAGACTCAACGACCGTGGCCGAAGCTTCAACGAACTCACCAAGCTTCCCAGGCCGCCCCGTGTTGTTGGGCCGCTCCATTGGTTCTCTGTGTGCCCTGCACCTGAGCTTCATGGGCCATGGTCAGGCCCGGGTGCGTCAGAGCTATGCCAAGCCTGGATGAGTTGCGAGCCATCCAAGTTGATTCAGAGTCGGGGTATCCTCCGTTGAAGCCGACTGGTTTCCCATGAAAATGGTAACCCCCCAATTGATCCACCTATGGCTAGCATAATCCATTCGTTTATGTGGCGGAGCATTATGCGACTGGTATGCCAAGATGAGTCGATCGCTGATCTTCTGGCGAATTGATGGTGAATGATGGTTCATAGATGGATTTTGTGGGGTATGGCTGTGGCTAACTCGTACCTGACAACGGTTGGTTGATTTGGCTACTGAGAAACCATCCTGTTGGTTTACATACCTAACAACATCTAATCTAATAGTTACTCATGGTTAATAGGAATAGTAATGGCTAGGAATGGCTCGTAACGGTCAATAGTGGTTCATAACAGCTAGTAGACTGGTTGGTTAGACGTCTCGTATGTGCGTTTATTTCTAAAATGGATGTAGTATAGTAGAACATGATATCATACACGTTGCACCTATCCCGCTAGGTTTGGAGAGTTTCCTGTTTTACAGATGCGGCCCCAATGAGAAATTAATGCGACTGATTAACCAATGATACGCAAAATCAATATGATTGGAAATCGACCAGACATGTGCCAGAACAAGCGAGAAAATGCAACAACAATGCGAAACGCATGCGGAAAATTAGACACACGCACCATAAATGCAAATTAAATGCAAACGCTTGGGATGTTTGACGTTTGACCTAGTATGAACAATGTTGAATCTCCAGAAGACATGGTATAAATCATCCACCCACACCCCCGTCCAAGATTTTGAGGGATCAAACACTTGTGCCACTTTTCTGGAAGCCCACAGAATCACTGGAGCATTGAAGCCAGCTGTTGCTGACTGGTTTTGCTTGAGATTGTTTCTGGAGTCCACGTGGGCATCCGGAAACCCAAACGAATCAGCGCGGTCTTTCCTGAATCTTGAAAAGTGATATCGCCAAAGTAGGAAATGGTTGGTTTCATTATTTTTTGTTCAACAATCACGTTCTTTTATTTTTGATTTGAAATTTCTGGTGGCTCACAATGGTTGCTAGTGTTTGATAGTGTCTGATGGTGGCTTGTCACACTGAACACCATAGGCTGATAGTCAATGGTTGGTTGGCTGTGGGTCAGTTCACCCTTAGTCCCCCTGGTTCCCCTATCATTAACCAGGCTGTTTTCCCTATGAAATTGTTAGTTAATATCCCTAAATTATTGGTTGGTTAACTGCTTGACCCAGCTCGCCAATTCAATGCTTGATAGTGGTTAATGTCTACCCAGGATTAATAGACCCTTGGTTGATTAATAGGGGGTATCCCCCAAGTTCACCTTGGTTGCCCATTAAAATAGTACCCTCCCCAGTAATCCTGGGTACTCATTAGTCATGCTTAACAGTTGCCTTGAAGTGCCGCCAGTCTCGCAGGCGTTGATCCTGGACTCACCTGTGACGTGTCAGTGGCCATTGGAGGTGGGAGCAGCGGTCGCTAAAGACGCGGCCATTGGAGCAGGTTCCACCCCCCAAACGTTAGCTAAGTTGGGTTAGAACTCGGGTAACTATTAGGATCTACTAGGAAAATGGCAAGAAACATCCAACCGTTAGCGAATTTGGTGTATAACTATAGGGTAACCACTAGGCAAATGGTAGATACAGCTATACTGGATTGGGCGAAATGATCAGCATTGGGTCAAAACATCTTCGCTTTGGCGGGAAGGTTTTTTATTGGGGCAACTCCCCCTGACATGCTATGCCGAGATCGATCGTTTTTTATACCAAGAATGACTGGATTCCTTCCCTCGAGCCCAATGCATTGATAACCACCACGTAGCATTCATGGAAGCAGGAAATAGCCCAAATTGGGTTTTGAATCTGATAGCTGCAAATTATGGCACTTTGTGTTTTTGCACCTTTACCAGCCATCGTCCCTGCTGGTTTTCAAGCGATACGGTCCACGATTGCCCGAGATTGGTCCAACCACAGCAGCTACCCATGGTTCACCGACATTCAGCCTTGACCATCATTGAGCCATCAGCAACGATCATTAAGCCATCATTTGCCATCCTGAATCATCATCCAACCATCATCAAACTCATCACCAACCATCATCAAACTCATCATCAAACCATCATCCAACCATCATCAAGCTCATCATAAAACCCTCCTTAACCACCACCAAACCATCATCAAACCTCCCATCCTAACCCACCACCCACCACGAATCCCACCATGGATGCTCTTCCAACGCTCCAGGCAGTGGGTGCCTGGCCGCAGCTGGCCTCAGCTCTCAGCGAGCTGGGCTGTGCTTTACGCGCGCCCGGGCGGGAAAGTGGCCTGGCGCGGCGCACCATGCGTGTGGTGATGGATCCACTAGGGTTGGGCAAAGGTAGTTTTACAGGGGAAAGGGTAATCTATAGATGTTTAGTGAAGAATCAAATCCGTAATCTAGATCTTTGAGATACTATGAACTATGTCAACTGGGGTAAATATATGTTTGATATCTTGTGAAAGGTGGTTTTATAGGGCCTATAGCTGGTTGATTTCATGGGGGAAAATCACCAACGATAATACGGGGATAGACCGACCATAGGGTGGTTTCTCAAGCCGACCCACAAAATTGGATGGTTTACTACTAATAATGATTAATACTGGATGATTTGGGGGGTCCTCTATTTTGAGAAACTACCATACATGTTTGCATACTGTGAACTATATCAACACAGAAATGCTGATTATTCAACATACAGATATTTTTGATCAGAGTGTGTATGTCAACTAATCTAATGAAATGTATATCTATGTGTTTGTACAGTATGAATATTCCCCAACAGCGTAAGCTTATGGGGTCTTCAGCCCAGTTAAGCTCCGGTGTGAGCCGGTGCAGCTTCCAGGCTCAGGCTCCGGAGGTTCCGGAAGGTTCCGGGGAGTTCCGGTGCAGTTGCCAGGCAAGGTTCCGGAGAGTTCCGGAAGGTTCCGCGGAGTTCCGGTGTGGATGGTAGGCCAGGTTCTGGAAGGTTGCGCAGGGTTCTGGAAGGTTGCAGGGAGTTTGCCAGGCAAGGTTGCGGAAGGTTCCGGGAAGGTTCCGGGGAGTTCTGGTGCAAAGGTTCCAGAAGGTTCCGGAAGGATCTGGAAAGTTCCGAGTTCCAGTGCAGATGGTTCCGGAAGGTTCCGACAATTCCGGAAGGTTTCGGGGAGTCCAGTGAGTTCGTGCAGATGTAAGGCAAGGTTCCGGAAGGTTCCGGGAAGTTGCGGTGCAGCTTCCAGTCTCAGGTTCCGGAGGTTCCGAAATGTTGTGGGGAGTTCAGGCAAGGTGGTGGAAAGTTCAGGAACGTTCTGGAAGTAAAACATGAGATTGCGCAGAAGCAGCCTGGGTGATATTTACACAAACTCAATGAATGCTTCTTAGGCATGCCATCGTGATCATGCCTCAGATTTCTTTGTTACATACCAATATGCCGCAAAAAAATACGCGCGGAATCATTCAGATCTGTGGCTCTTGCTGTTGGGGATACCACCTTAGCTTTTTTTTTGTATGTATATGCGTATGTATCATGTATACAAATTCTTGTACGTTATATAGTATACACCTTGTGTTGGTTTCTTGGTTGCTTGCTGGTTGATTTTGTTGGTGAGCCGGTTCTCTCACCAATAAGCAACCAAAACCAACTGGTGCCAACCCAAGGTATATACTGCAAGCGCATGATCAGTTCATACTAAAGGCTCAAGGTGCTGGACGAACCTAAGGATGTTGATGTGCACATCTCCAACAAGCGGACCACCAGTGAGAACCACCATTCAACATATTTGTATGGTCATCACGGATGGCTGATTGTCCTTTCTACTGGGATGTAAACTTTCGACTGGAAAGTATACTTTCAAGGCTCTTTTTGTAAACTCGATCCTTTCAGGAAACCATCAGAGATATACAAGCCATACTCCTGGTAGTATCCTCCCTTTTCCCAATTGGGATGTCCTTTCTTCAAGATTTTTAGACGAACCTATGCGCTGGAAAAACAAATGGATTCTTCCAGGAATCTATTGGCACAACCGTGGCACAATCGTGGCACAGACTGTGGACTTTACAAACCAAATCGCAGGTATCGCAGGTATCATGGAGCACTTGCAATTTCTATTTAGTTTCTGAACCCTATAGTAAGCATCCAACAGGGCAGCTTTACAACAGGGTAACCACTCCTTCTACCACTCCTTGTATCACTGCTGGTGCCCGAGGACGATGCATGTGTTGCACCAGTGCGACCGCGCGAAAACTGCAGAAGAGCAGAGAGCAGTGCTACCTCGAAACTGAGGACAATGTAATTACGAACTTGGAAGAGATTGGTTGGTGATGGCCCACTCAGGCGGAGTGACAATTACATTTGTGTGATTTTGTGTGACTGACCCTGGCAAAAACTGTTTCGTGGTTTCTCAAAATGGGGGGTGGTGGTGGGTTTAGTACTATAATTGTTGATAAACTGGATGATGACAACTCGGGGTACTCAATTTTTTCTGTATTTTTAGAAACTCATGTTTGGTGATGTTTGACTCATGACGGCTCATATACGACTCATGATGGATGCGCTGTTGTTGTTTTCTCCGTGATGTGCATATTTTATGGCAGCTGTCACTCAGTGAATTTTTAGAGAAAGTCACCAATTCATGCCAATAAGTCCACGTGTGTCTATCTGTATCTGATTTTATATTATATTCACAAATGCAGCACATGCTCACCCCACACACTATGTACATACACATAGATATCGGATATGTGCATGCATGACTTGGCATGCACATGTTGGCCGAAGGTTTTGGGCTTAAGCACATGGATAGACCCATCACCGCGGGGGTCGCTGGTGGGAGCGCTTCGGCATTGCTGTGGCGCCTCGTTGCTGAGCTTGCAGCTCCTCGTGCTGTGCCCTTGCTGGATTGTCCGCTGTGTGACTGCGACTGTCCAGCTTTTCCAGGCATCGACCTGGGCTCCTTGGACGGCTTCAGCCTGCTGGCTGGAGTCGGGATTGGGCTGCTCCTAGGTCCGTTGCTGGACCTTCTGGTTCTCCTCCGCGCGACCTGGCGGTGGTGGATCAGGACCCGTCTTCGGGACCTCACTGCAAAGGCTGGCACTCCTGATCTCTACAGGCTTGCATGAGCTCCGGGGACGGAGTTGTGGACTGGGATCTCGCAGAATTGCGGGAAGAAATAGTGCACCTGTGTTGTCAGGTGCGAGCTCTTGAACAAAGGCTCTCCGCTTTGGAGAGCAGGACGCCTAGCAGCACTTCTCCTGCTGCTGCCAGCTCAAGCTACACTGGTGCTGGCTATCGGGTTGGACTTGCTCGAGAGGAAGTCTGCCAAAGCTTGGGCCTCTGGTTGCGCAGGGGCATTGAGGGTCGAGAACAAGGGCCCTCGGATCGTGATCGCCTGGCTCTGAAGAGCCACTACTACCTCGTGGCCAAGGACTACGAGGGTGTGCTTTTTGATCCTCCTCTGCTCTTCAGCACTTGGAGGGACTGTGAGCGTGTGGTGCGACGTGATCGTCGCTTTGGGCCTTCCATCTTCCTGGGGCTGCCCAGCAAGACTGAGGTCAGGTTGGTGTGCATCGCGGCTTCTTTGCAGGTTCCTGGATCGGTGAACGCTGCAGATGGCGGCCAGCGATCTGGATCGACTCAGTGACGGAGGAGCTGATCCGGCAGGTCTTGGTATCCCGGAAGCAACAGGACTTGCCGACAATTTTGTTTCAGCTTCCGACGGTGTTACACCAAATTTTGATTATCGGGTGGGTTTATTGGTTTCAAAAGATCCATCTATCAGAGTTCACGTCATTGCTGTCACTGTGATAGATCAGTACAACTTGGTTGCTATCCCTGACGGAGCATGGCACCGCACAAAAGCTCGCAGAGTTCTGGCCGATGACGCTCTCTTGAAGGCTGTCAGGGTCGAGGTGCGCGCTTCAGTGGCTTTGGATCGAAGCATGCCGGAGGACCAAGTGACGGTGAAGGTTTGGCTGGGTCTTCTGAAGCCAGAGCTAGTGGACTTGGTGATCTATGGCATCGAGGCGGAGGACAACGATGTGACCTTCCCCTTGAATGCTGTAGGGCTCTATCAGCTCCCGTTTGCCGAGGCTCTGATTGCAGTTGCTCAGGACCATTTCAGCTTCTTCAGTGCCGAGGAGCCGAACGCTACGGAGGAACGCATGAAGATGATGGAAGCCTCCATTGCCAGCCTGGCGGACCAGATGAAGCTGCTGGTGTCTCAACGGCTCCCAGGTACCATTCCTCCGGGCTATGCTCCAGCTCCAGCTCAGCCCTTGCCGCCCAGGAACCCAACAATCGCCCCTGCTCCAGGTTTGGATCCTCACATAGCTCTTCAAGCTCGGGCTGCTGGCGTTTCAGACCAGGCTTTGGCGGAAGTGGGAGGCTTGGCGGCGTTGAGTCAGTTGGAAGCTCCTGCACCCCGCCATCCTCGAGAAAAGGACTTGTCCAGCGACGACGACGACCTGGACGAGGCTTTGGCAGGCGCTGCTGGATCTCCTCCAGATGCTATGGGGAAAGCTGTGCTCAGCCTTTCGAAGATCGTGAAGGAGATCCGCAAGGAGAAACAGGAGCGCAAGGGCAAGGGTCTCGAAGCTATCCTGGACAGGGCAGAATCTGGTACAGCAAAAGATGTTACCGGAGGCTCACGAAGCAAGGCAGCTGCCTTGCGCTCGCTCCAGCAGCTTTTGGTGAAGGACCCTCGCCTCATCTACACCGCCCTCGAGCAGAACATGCAGGAGGATTGGGAGATGGGTGGACACCGACTGCCGGGTGCGCAAATCTCCAAGATCAGTGCTCGTGGATGGCTCGAGCACAGATCAAAGATCTCCTCTTACCCAGGAACTATAAGACCAGCGTGGTTGGTGGCTGGGATATGGGACTGTCTTGCCCAAGGGCGGACAGAGGAGGCCAGAGCGAGGGCAGCACTCGCAACTGCTGCGTTCGACCAGCAGAGTTGCGACAGAGGAAGCTGGTTATTATCAGCAGAGTTGATTCTCGAACCGGCGCCACCTTACAGCAGCTTTGCCGCCCATTCTCCACCGGAAGCTTGGGAAACCCAACACAGCCGTCTCATCGACGGTCGATGGGCCGAGTTGTTCATGAGCCGCCTCCGCGACCTCGCCGAGTACAACGAGAAGAAGGCGAAGCTTGGGGGACCTCGCAGTCGAGATCAAGAGCACGCACCATCCAAAGATCCTCCGAAGAAAAACGAGCAGGCCAAGAAGGGAAAAGGAAAAGGGAAGAAAGGGAAGGAGTCAGATGGGGGGGCTGCAGAAGCTCCCTCGGCTTCGACAAGCTAGCCTTGGTGGAGGAACAGCAGCTGGATGGAGGCCGTCGTTCTGAAGACCATCCAGCTGATCCCTTGAAGACGGCTATGCATGTACCGGGCTCGAAGGCGCCCACTTCAAACATCTTGCGGATGTGGAATTCATTGCAGAGGTGGGTGCGCAGCAGCGGAACTCCCTTTGCGACATTTCTCCGTTCTCTGACAAGCACTCCTTCAGCAGATGAGGGAACAGCTTCTCCCATCTGGCCCATGCCGATGCCATACCCGAGGTGGACCCTGAAGGAGACTGGAAAGCCAATGTCGTATCAGCGCATGTGTGAAGAAAAGGTGCTGAACCTTCAGGTGGCCTACCTCTCCTGGCTGCATCTTGGAAAACCTGAGCGAGCACCTTCCAGTATGAGTACTGGGAAGTCTTTGAATGCAAAGCAGTGGGCCGTGGTGCGTCGCTTTGAGATGCAGCTCAAGGACCTTGCCAAGAACGAGGACTATGGACCCTCAAACATCGGCCGAACAGCAGCCAAAGTGGAGAGCTTGGCCTTTTTGCTTGAAGAGCTGAGGGAGAAAACCTCTCAGCTCCTTTCTCCGTATGAACATCGGCCTGTAGCTCAAGGTGATCCTGAAAGGAAACTGCTGCGTGGGCATGAGTTAGGTGACCCAGGTGAGGTCATTGGGCATCTTGCTCAAGGCACCCTGCAAACCGCGAAGTGTGTGGAGCCATCGCGATTGTCTTTTCCAAAGGAGGCTCCTACGTTTGATGCAACGGAATATTTCGATGAACCTCACAGGTCAATGTTTGTTGATCCCATTTCCCAAAGGATTGATCCAACATGTTTGATGGAGGAGCCTCCTCGGGTGCGTATCCATGCATCAAAGCAGCAAGCTTTAGACTTGTTCAAGTTCCTGGACAGCCATCACCGGCTCCGCCTCGTGCCTGAAGAAAAGGTGGAAAAGAAATTCCTTTGTGGTGCGTTCAGCTTGATCAAGGATGAGAACAAAGATCGACTCATCATGGATGCCCGCCCCCCAAATTTGTTGGAGAATACTTTGGGAACTTGGTCAAAAACGTTAGGTGCAATCAGTGCGGTGTTACAGATCGAACTTTTGCCTGGACAGAAGTTGCTCATGAGTGGGACTGATTTGCAAGACTACTACTACTGTTTCAAGGTGTCACGGGCTCGAGCAAGCAGGAACACGTTCAACTACCCACTGACAACAAAAGCAGCAAGAGCTTTCAACTGCTTTCATCCCTCGATGGAGAAGTACCCCATCTTGTACCCTTGCCTATCCACCATGGCCATGGGAGACTGTCAATCACCAAATGTAATGACCTGACTTGAATCAGGTGGGTTCTGGATCAGAGGGTTTTTTTGCAATCTTAAATTATCTTAAATTATCTCAAATTATCTCGTTTTATCTCAAATTATCTTTTTTTTATCTTTTTTTATCTTTTTTTTCTTAAATTATCTTAAAAAATATTATTTTTTTCAAAATAATTTGAATCATATCAA
>VSDK01020103.1:0-11327 GCA_009767595.1 Symbiodinium kawagutii | reverse complement strand
AAATTTCTCTTACCAAAGTCAATGCATCAACTTCACACTGAATATGGTACGCACGTGAATTCCAAAACAAAAAGGAAACAAATGATCCCTGCCTGTCAAAACAGGAAGCAAATTCTCCAAGAAGACGATTGCCTGGCAGAGAAAGCATGCAATGGAAATATGATAGAAACAATCAAAGGGTCGCAGTTCAAAATACAAACAAACATGCAAGGCACTGCTGTGAGCAGCGGCACAGCTTTGTTTGGTGACCCATTATGAAATGTCCTCGAGTTGAAGAATCTCCACAAGAACCAAACTGGAATGGTCAACCATTAAGAACTCTGCGCGACAGGGAAGAATTTGTAAGAAGAACCTTGAAGGCAAGGCTCAACAAAGGCACCCCACCTTTGTTTCTTTTAAAAACAAAGGCGACGTGTGGACGCCATTGTGGATGGGGACTGCTGCATGGCATAATAACATTCTGGAGTTGAAGAATATAAGCTTGAATCAACGGCATGGATCCATCCAGACAAGCCTGAAGGCGTGCATTTGCTGAACATGTGGCTACACTCAATGCCATCATGGCCTTCTTTACATTTGTCTCAACGTAAATTCATTTTGGCCAATAACCAAGCCATCAACAGAGAAGCAACCAGTGCCAAAAACAAAACAAAATATGACTACAAACCTAAACTCTGGCTCCGCCAACACATTTATCCCACTCCTACCTACAACCCCGGAACCAAACAGCAGCTGTCCTGTTTTCACTCTGATTGCCCCGTCCCGTCGAGAAGTGGCGGCCGGATGAGCGCTCGGATGAGAGCCTGCTTCATTGATTTGCTGTCCTTGCTCACCTTTTCTTCACACACCCTCATCTGTCCATCTGAGTTTTTTTTCAGCCAGTGTCTTGTGGTTAGAACAAAAAAAAAAAAAAGACACTGGCTGAAAAAAAACCCGTGAGATGGACAGACGAAAGTGTGTGAAGAAAAGGCGAGCTCACCTGGACGGAGTTAGAGAGTAACCTGGAGTTCAAGACGAATAAAGGTAGGCACACAAGGAAGAGAGGCAGGAGAGAGAGAGAGAGACTCACTGTCACACCCCTCCTTCTTGCGCGGCTTCCCAAATGCCAAATGAACTGCTTCAATGCCCTTGGTTTGATCGGTTTCAAAGATGACAGGTTGGACCTCAACAGGCAGTGGGGTCAAGTTGCTCAATACTTGCTGCCATTATGGCAACTTTCACGCAAAGAAACAAAAAAAGAAACTATGATGGAAGATGAGAGAGACTCTGATCATTCCACCCAGTTTCTTTCATCAGTTTCAAAGATGACAGGTTGGACCTCAACAGGCAGCGGGGTCAAGTTGCTCGATACTTGCTGCCATCATGGCGACTCTCACGCAAAGAAACAAAAAAAGAAACTATGATGGAAGATGAGAGAGACTCTGATCATTCCACCCAGTTTCTTTCATCAGTTTCAAAGATGACAGGTTGGACCTCAACAGGCAGTGGGGTCAAGTTGCTCGATACTTGCTGCCATTATGGCGACTCTCACGCAAAGAAACAAATTAAAGAAACTATGTTGAGACCATGATCGAAATTCGATCATCATCTCAGCAAGTTTGTTTGATCGGTTTCAAAAATGACAGGTTGGACCTCAACAGACAGTGAGATCAAGTTGCTCAATACTTGCTGCCATTATGGCAACTCCCGCGCAAAGAAACAAATTAAAGAAACTACGTTATGGCCAGGACCCCCGCAAGTACCACTTCCATGACGTCATCATGGAAGCTGTACTTGACGGAGCACTGGACACACATCAGCACAAGCAACCCTGTCAGCCCACACCTGGTTTCACCATGCATGAGGTGCCTCAAGGCGTACAAAGATTCTAGTACTTGAGGTCAGGTGCGTGCGCAAGGTGTTCGACAGTCAAAATCTGCGAATGTTTCGCGGAATCTTTTGCAACGATTAACACACAGCCTTTCCACTCTCCCGGCGTAAAGGACAAGGCTCTTTGCGAAAGAATTCTGTGACTATGCCTGCATTTGCTGAACATGTGGCTACACACTTGATGCCATTATGGCCTGCTCTACATCTGTCCTTTCAACGTAGATCCACTTTGGCCTGATTGATTGATGGATGTGGCCAGGATCCCTGGTGGAAATCCACAAGAAATCCTCGCCACATCACCATTCACACAAGTTTGAAGGCAATGCTCAACTAAGGCACCCCATGTCGCCAATGGCTGCTCATTCAAGACTCCAGCGCCAGGGTCAAATTGAAGTAAGGATCCAGCCATCCAGGGTTCGTACACCCCTATCAGTACGATTCAATTGTACTGATGGAGATGCACGTGCCCTGGATGGAATTGTCACAGCCAGGGCGATCTCAATCTCGATGAGTCAACGGGTCGAGGCATTGCTATATCCATGAAAAGGAAACTTGGCCTCGAATTGGCCAAGAATTCAAAAGGGAAGCATATGATCTCCTTTGGCTCCATACACCAACTGTGTCCAACTTGTTGCCATTACGGCCTGCTTGACTCGTCGCAAACAAAAACTCTGATGAGGAGTACCTGGTCGAGGAGACAAAGTCTCTTCCACCAGGTGCTCCTCCACCAGGTACAGCACGGAGTGGGAAAAGATGCGCCCTGCATGGGCCACATCCGTGGACCTCAACAGACAGTGAGATCAAGTTGCTCAATACTTGCTGCCATTATGGCGACTCTCACGCAAAGAAACAAAAAAAGTAACTAGATGGAAGATGAGAGAGACTCTGATCATTCCACCCAATTTCTTTCATCAGTTTCAAAGATGACAGGTTGGACCTCAACAGGCAGTGGGGTCAAGTTGCTCGATACTTGCTGCCATATGTGAAGAAAAGGCGAGCTCACCTGGACGGAGTTAGAGAGTAACCTGGAGTTCAAGACGAATAAAAGTAGAGAGAGACTCACTGTCACACCCCTCCTCCTTGCGCGGCTTCCCAAATGCCAAATGGGCTGCTTCAATGCCCTTGGTTTGATCGGTTTCAAAGATGACAGGTTGGACCTCAACAGGCAGTGAGATCAAGTTGCTCAATACTTGCTGCCATTATGGCGACTCTCGCACAAAGAAACAAAAAAAGAAACTAGATGGAAGATGAGAGAGACTCTAATCATTCCACCCAGTTTCTTTCATCGGTTTCAAAGATGACAGGTTGGACCTCAACAGGCAGTGAGATCAAGTTGCTCAATACTTGCTGCCATTAAACTCTCGCATAAAGAAACAAATCAAAGAAAATCATATGTGGCTACACACTTGATGCCATTATGGCCTGCTCTACATCTGTCCTTTCAACGTAGATCCACTTTGGCCTGATTGATTGATGGATGTGGCCAGGATCCCTGGTGTAAATCCACAAGAAATCCTCGCCACATCACCATTCACACAAGTTTGAAGGCAATGCTCAACTAAGGCACCCCATGTCGCCAATGGCTGCTCATTCAAGACTCCAGCGCCAGGGTCAAATTGAAGTAAGGATCCGGCCATCCAGGGTTCGTCCATCCCAATCAGTACAATTCAATTGTACTGATGGAGATGCACGTGCCCTGGATGGAATCGTCACAGCCAGGGCGATCTCGATCTCGACGAGTCAACGGGTCGAGGCATTGCTGTATCCATGAAAAGGAAACTTGGCCTCGAATTGGCCAAGAATTCAAAAGGGAAGCATATGATCTCCTTTGGCCCCAAACACCAACTGTGTCCAACTTGTTGCCATTACGGCCTGCTTGACTCGTCGCAACTTGTTTCCATTATGGCCTGCTTGACTCGTCGCAAACAAAAACTCTGATGAGGAGTACGAGGTCGAGGAGACAAAGTCTCTTCCACCAGGTACTCCTCCACCAGGTACAGCACGGAAGGGGAAAAGATGTGCCCTGCATGGGCCACATCCGTGGACCTCAACAGACAGTGAGATCAAGTTGTTCGATACTCGTTGCCATTATATGGCCGTCCTATCTCGTAGAAAGTTCAGCGGCATCACGGCCCGGCAGGAAAATTGCGCAACAGAATGATCGGATTGAGATCAGAAACGAAGAAAAGTAAACTCCATCCCTCGTTTCCGCACCACAACGCGATCATTTGTTGTGAACAACATGTTACCCCGCGACGTCGTGGACCATGAAGCGACAGTATGTCTGTTTTCATGTCTGTTAATTTTCGTCTCCTTGATACACAACATCATATTTGCTGCTGCTGCTGCTTGAGCCATGGCAAAGACACCCTCTTCTGGCAATCGATGAAATCTGGGCTGGGAACTTGCCTGTCTGATCAATGATTCTGGATCATTGTTTGCTTTTCAATCACTACACATTCAGCGAAGCAAACAGTCCTTCATTCAGTTGAATCCATGTTCAGAAATTAGAAAGGATTGCAGGACACCCGGTGGATTTCTTGGCCTTCACCGCGAAGAGGATTTGGAGACCACGGACAAATACCTGGCCAAGGATACTTTGTCACATTTTTGATACACGCATTTTTTTGACACTATGTACCGAATGAACACTGATTGATGATACAGCTATACCTAACAAGTACAACAAGACCATTCAATTTGTAGCAGCTTATACTGGCACTCAATGCAAGTTTGATTCTCATCTAGTTTTCCAATGAGCCAAATGCTTTACCGTAAACACAGCAGCGACCCTCTTTTACCCCAATCGCTTCGAGGAATGCTTGTCCCTACAGCACCTCTTAAAGGACTGTATCCACGCTCTGCATTCCTCTTCGCTAGAATGTTTTTTGGTCACCTTGAACGGAGCTTTGACAGCCCATTTTGCACGTTCCTGATCTGATTCTTTTACTGCCACGTGCCATTGGGCCTTAGCAGTGTCTTCAAATCTGTATCGTCCACACAAATGGTGGCATGAGGGGCATTCTACCCACTGCCAATCTGTGGGTTTGCTCAGGCTATTCGACGCTGGAGGCATCAAAGATGCTTGAGTGGGTTTTTCTTCATGTCCAACAAGTGAATCCAACGGTGTGTCATCTGCTGGAAGCTCCATATGTTTCGCCATTGTGGCCTTCATTGCACTGTCTGTTGGAGGCATCGATGAAGCTTGACTGGGCTGGTTGTCTTCAGGTTGCAGTGTGACAAGTGGTTCAGAGGGTGGCTCCATGGCAGCCTGATCTTCCTGTCCTGGCGGTAAAGACTTCTGGACAGCAAAAGACGGTGGCAACCGGCGATTCCCGTACGGGATCATCATCATCGAGTCTCGGGCGGTCTGTTCATCATCCGACCTTTTTGGTTCCATTGCTGGCACCCCTGGTGTTGTTTCAATTTTCAGGTCCTTCTCTGCAATGTGCTCACAGCAACCAAGCAGCCCTTTTTTCTTACTTTTCTTCTTTTTCTTCTTCAATTTTTTTGCCTTGTGCAAGACTGGTGTTGTTTGGGAAAGACTGTCTGGTCTCTTGTTGCGCCCTTTTTTTTTCTTTCTAATTCCTTCACTGGGCTCGGTACCCTTCTTTGTTTTGGACTGTTGGAATTCATCATTTTTCCTCTTCTTGTTTCTTTTCTTGGGTTTAAATTTTTCTTGCGATTCCATAAATTCTTTCCACAACTGCTGGTGGTGGGCAGTCTGTTTCATTTCACATGCCTCCTTGACAAGTTGGAACTCTGCTCGATCCTCAGGGTCCAGTTCTGCAAAGACCATATTATCCACTTTGTTGCCCAAATCAACAGCATCACTGCTAGCTGCCTTTTCTTCATCATGCCCACCATGCCTCGCATCAGCCCCTGCGTATGCAGCAACTACTTCTTCCACTAACCTGTTGTGATCTGAGCATTCTGGAGGACACCACACTTCCGCAATCATTCTCATGATGTTTCTGACGGGGTGCTTTTCCTCCGGACCCATCTCTACGCCAAAACAAATCGCCAGCTGCCGAAGATCAGATTTGTCCAAGCATCGGGCCATCCTGCACATGTTTCTCATTCACTCAAAAAGTGATTGAAAATCAGAATCGCAATGAAACACATTTGATGACAAGACACCAAAACATAAAACTGCAAAACAATTGCATATTTTGGGAAACTGCACTCAGGCCTTGGTGTTGTCAACACCAGCTTCATCAAATTTATGCCGCTTCTCTTCTGAATGGACAACACAATGTGATTGTTCTTCCACACAGGACTTATATCCTCCAGGATAATATCCCACTCACAAGGATGATCAAGAAAAACCCACTGGCACTTCTGGTTCGGGTCCAAACAAAAGTATTGAACATCTTCAATAGCTTCCGAGAATGGTAATGATGTCAAAGGCCACACAAGCACTGCCCATGAAGCGTTCCTCAAACAAAACACAGGTGCCTCTGCATTCTTTTGCCATAAAATGGCATGTTTCTGAGCCAGTTTGGAGAAAATTCCGAACTCGACTCCATGCCACTCATTGCCATTATGGCCTTCTTTTTTCTTGTAGTGCTGGAGCCATTCCCAAGCTGCAGTAGCCTTCTCCAGAGATTCCTCACTGTATGTTGCCCAATTCTTTGGTCCCATCAATTTTTGCCATTCCTTGTCCAGCACGCCTCCAGAAGCTACAAAATTGTTCTTCTCTCTAGAAAACCCCCCATGCCAGTGTCTCATAAAACTTTCTCGATCAATAGCAGCATTGTGGTTTATGCCTCTCGACTCCAGAACAAGAGAAGTCTCCACCACATGTTGGATATGGGGCAATGTTTGTTTCTGGTTCACATTTCCCTTTGCATCTTGTCGAATCAAATTGTGACTGTCCTCCACAATTTTGTTGTCCGGGAAACATTTTAGAACTGCCTGCAAAAGATGTTCTGGAGGTGTCACAGCTCTCCCCCAGACACTGCCAGAATCAGGCAATGAATACAATTGTGCCTCCATTGCATCCATAATCATCCTCGAGGGCGGATTGATTGCTAATTGTAAGTCTGCTTTCAACTTCAATTTGGTTGCACTAGGCAACTGCTTTCCATACGGCCTTGGCAACGCACAATCTGCCACATGCTCTTCAAACTGCATCAAAGCCAAGTGTTCCTCTCGGATCATCCTGCAGGTGCTCCTTTTGTGTACAGGATGCAGGAGTGTTGCATACCTTTCTGGAGGAAGAGCATGTCTGACCGCCATTGACCAAGCACGGTTTGACAACAAATGAGCAACCAGAAAAAACAGTTTCCTGGCTGAATTGCTGACTTGTTGCAGCGTGGTCAAGGCAATGTTTGCCTGCAAACACTTGCACAGATCTTTCAAATGCCTTTCAGACTGCCAGTCTTCATTCATGGCCATTGACATCGAATATTTCAAGGCCTGATCAGGCGTTTTGATCGTGGTCACCTGTTCGGTGTACCAATCCCAAAGAGGTTTGGTGGCGTATTGCAGGAGTTTGCAATGCTCAAAGAGTGACTCAGTCATCAAACGGTAGGCCAGTTTGAATGCCCCTAGTTGACTCTTCAAAGAACTCAATTCTGACTTGAACTCGATCGGTTTACTGTCGTTTGTCAGTACCTGAGCATTTGTTCCAGCAAGATGAAGATTTGCTTTCTCTTTCACAAGACTGTTTGCCATTGTGGCCTGCTTGTCATCACCCTGTGAATCTGGTGGGTCACAGTCTTGATCAGCAAATTCAACTGAAAGAATCATTTTCAGAACATGAAATTCTTTGAGCTTGTTCTGGCACGCTTGGTTCCAACTAAACCACCTTGCCATCTTGACAACATCTCCTTTGTTCACAAAAACCGGGTCCTGCCAAACACGGTTCCAAAGCTTCTGATCATCAGTTTCTTCCGACAAACCAAAGTCCTCTGCAATGTGGCCACGATACTTCTTCCAAACTTCACTCTCCCAGGTCCTGAGCAATGAATGCAATTCATTACAACAACAACAACAACAACAACAACAACAACAACAACAACAATGCGCACAGCAAATGACAAGACATCCTGAAGTTGAACAACAACAACAATCAACTCTGCAATTCTGCTGCCTGGTTCCTTTCGAGACGATCAACGCTATGGCAAACATTTTTCCTGCAGTATCACTGCGCCGTGTCGTCAGGAGAACATTTTGCTGCCTGTGATTTCAAAACAATTCAAAACAAGGCCCGACGAGGACACTGACGAGTATCACATCCGTGTCCTCGGCAGAACATGATTTCAAAACAAGGTCTTCTCCACAGGACACAGATGAAACCCATTGCCCCATTTTTTCCACACGCCAATTGAGGCGCAAGACAAAACATCTTGCGCCGCAATTGGCCTGAGGAGTTCCTGATCCACATCCTGTCCAGAATTCCCCACTTGCTGCCGAATGTAAAAGGCTGGTTCTGTCCCCGTCTGCATCTCTAAGAGCATTGAGGCGCACGACGTGGAGGCGCACGACATCCGCGTCCACCTCTTGCGCCTGAATCCTGAAGAGAGCCTGATCCACATCCTACCCCAGGAAGATCCTATTGCGAATTCCTAATGTTGTAGTGCCTGGCAAGGCATGACACAGGCGGTCGAAAGGTGTGCAGGTAGACGTGGCAACGCTGTCCTACACACTTTTGACCGCCTGTGTCACGCCTAGCCAGAATCCGACACAACATTTTCCATGCCAAGGGGTCCTTGTGCATGAAAACATGATCGTGCACGATTGTAACCAATTGGACGGTTTGAGCTCGAAGGAGTTGCGTGCTCCAATTGCCAATCCGTACTCAAGGCAAGCGCCACCAGCGGCATGACCCACCCTGTCTGTCGGCCAATCGGTCTCATGGCAGAGCCCCACCAGCCTAAATAGGCATTACCCACCCTGTCTGTCGGGAGAAATTGTCCATCACAAAGTTCCAAGACATATCATCAAGCGCTCTGCTTCCCTCTTGATGATGCTGTTTTTTCCAAGCCTCTGCTGCATAGCACAAGTTTGGGAAAGCAGCAACATCAAGCTGAAAACGCATCAGCAATTTGTCCATATTTGCCATTATGGCCTTCATTTTCCTCTCACCATTAGCATGCGCGGAGGGAGTCCCTGCGTGCATCCCAATGTCAGGAGTTCAAGATCCTGCACCGCATCATGCGAGACTTCAGGGCCGGAGCGTTTGGTGCGTTGAGCCCAGCGCGCCGGACAGGCAACTTCGTTCAAAGTTGTGAAAATAAAGGCAGAGCCCCACCAGCCTAAATAGGCATGACCCACCCTGTCTGTCGGGAGAAATTATCCATCACAAAGTTCCAAGACATATCATCAAGCGCTCTGCTTCCCTCTTGATGATGCTGTCTTTTCCAAGCCTCTGCTGCATAGCACAAGTTTGGGAAAGCAGCAACATCAAGCTGAAAACGCATCAGCAATTTGTCCATATTTGCCATTATGGCCTGCATTTGCCCCCTGGCTCAACCATGATCATACTCAGAATCCCTCTGAGCATACCCATAGTCTGCACCAAGATGTACGCCTTGTCCTGAGCAAAGTGCAATGCTATGTGACGCCAGAAGGCAAAAGGACATCGTGAACTGGCTGCGACATCACAGAGGTATCCTTCAACTTCGTTCAAAGTTGTGAAAATAAAGGCAGAGCCCCACCAGCCTAAATAGGCATGACCCACCCTGTCTGTCGGGAGAAATTGTCCATCACAAAGTTACAAGACATATCATCAAGCGCCCTGCTTCCCTCTTGATGAAGCTGCCGAACGAGTTCCTTTGCCAATTGCAAAAGTACTCGGTTGGCAGCAACATCAAGGCGCCGCCCTTGAGGGTTTTGCCATTGTGGCCTGCATGACTGACTTTTCAATTTTTATCGAATCCGTGTTTGGTTCAACTGATGGCCACCATCCTCACTCTGCACAGGTCCCTCGATGCAAAATAGAGGTTGGCAGCCATCCTATGCCAATCTGCTGCGAGCTACATGCGGGCTCACGCGCACGACGACATCGTGAAGTACCTGACTTCTCAACCTCAGGTTTCCACAGCCGCAGATGCATCGAGGGCAATGAGCCTAAATAGGCATCACCTCTGGCCGAAGGAGTTGCGTGCTCCAATCCGGTCTCAAGGCAGAGCCCCACCAGCCTAAATAGGCATGACCCACCCTGTCTGTCGGGAGAAATTGTCCATCACAAAGTTCCAAGACATATCATCAAGCGCCCTGCTTCCCTCTTGATGATGCTGCCAAACGAGTTCTTATGCCAATTGCAAAAGTACTCGGTTGGTAGCAACATCAAGCTGAAAACGCATCAGCAATTTGTCCATATTTGCCACTATGGCCTGCATTTGCCGCCTGGCTCAACCATGATCATGCTCAGAATCCCTCTGAGCATACCCATAGTCTGCACCAAGATGTACGCCTTCGTCCTGAGCAAGATGCAATGCTATGTGACATGACATAGCATTGCACTTTGCTCAGGACAAAGGCGTATGTCCTTTTGCCGGAAGGCAAAAGGACATCGTGAACTGGCTGCGACATCACAGAGGTATGCTTCAACGCGACATCACAGAGAATTTGCCATTATGGCCACCATTAAAAGTGTTTTTCTTTGAGCCATGATGGCAACGAATGTGTCCGAAATTGGATCATCAAACTGAAAACGCATCATCAATTTGTCAGCATTTTCCATGGCCTTCACCATTAAAAGTGTTTTGTCTCTGAACCATGGCAACGAATGTGTCCCAAAGTGTATTACTTTTGCACCCTCCTTGGCCTAACCCTCGAAACCAGAGTAGTCGGGATACGTGTCTGCTTTAAAAAAAGGTATGATTATACGCATTCACAAGTGATATATAACGGTATTAATGTCTAACAAAACAATGAGCGAGACATACCCCTGGGGAGGGCTCGCCCAGCAGGGCCAATTTCTGGCTGCTCCCTGCAGGTCAGGGTGTTGCTGCTACTTCCTAGCCTTAGTCTGTTTCCCGCTGCCACTTCCTCACCCACTCAGTGGTTAATGTGAGGGAGAACTTGATTATCTCAAAAATTAAATTACACCGGCATAGACCCAAGATAGCCGGCGCATTGCACTCAAGGATTAAACAAAGGAAAAACAAAAAAGACAAAGGGGAGACAAAGCCAAGACAAAGTAAGACAAGCATGAGCAGCGGCCGAGCGGCGGCAAACAAAGCGCCGATCCAGAGCCACAAGGTAGACAAAGGAAAGACAAAGGGGAAACAAAGGGAGACAAGCATGAGCAGCGGCAGAGCAGCGGCAAGCAAGAACGCCGATCCAAGGCCCTACCATAGAGAAGTAAGAACCCCTTATAGCTTGTCAGCTATCTGGGGAAAAATAAATATTCCCCAAGGATCAAAAAAATAATGAACAGGACCAACAAAACATCGAAACGCAACGAACCAATTTTGGAACTACCCAGCTAGCAGGCTTTCGAAAAA
>VSDK01020102.1:572590-592739 GCA_009767595.1 Symbiodinium kawagutii | reverse complement strand
GCTTGTCCTGCGGGGTTTTCTCTACTAGCCACGGTGAACTTTGCACTATCCGGGGTAGTGAGGATGAGCCACGCAAGGAGAAAGACCACGGAGGTGGTTTTGCCGGCACCAAAGAGTCCTTCAACTAGCAGCGTGCCTCGGCCGGTCAAGATGCTCACCATCATACTCACGACCAGCACAACTAGGTGCCCACTGTCTCTATCAGCCTCTTCCATGATTTGGGTGCAAAACGCCCGATGTTGCTGCACTTCACGCGGAGGGATTCTCGTGATCAGCATGCTAATGAGCAGTCGAAAGCTTTCCAACAATTCCGCGTGCTTGTGGTTCATAAACGGGGAAGTGGCCACTTGGGAGGGGATACCTAGCACCACAGGCTTATGTTGTGGGGCCAACTGGGCGACCTTCATTAGCTGGGAGCCACTGACAGTGGATCCCAGACGAAACATGTCTAACAAGAGGTATGACGGCGGGTGTTCGCTCAACTCCAGCCTTTCCAGTTCCTCCGGCAAGCCTAGTTGCGCACCCTGAAGGAAGTCATCCAGCTGAGACCTAATGATAAGCCCTCCGACTCCAGGAAGGTGGGTCAGGGTGGCCCTACGCAGTTTGGCACGCTTCCAACTGTCAGAGGACTCAGGTCCTTCACCTTGTTCCCGGAGATCCACTCTGTAAAGTGTTCTCGGGGCATCAGGAAAGAATCGTCCTTCGTGGACGGCCTTGATAACTTCAATAAGGTTGGACACAGCTCTGACAGAAGCATCACGAGCATAAACAGTGCTGCTATTCGCCACACATTTTTTTTTGCTCGCCTGCATCGCCTTGGTAGCACTAAGCTGAGGTCGATAAGAAGCAGTGAAACCAAGTGAAACCAGGTGAAACAAGTGAAACAGACGAAGTGACATGGACGCAGAGGGCTCTATCGAAATCTGCAATATCATCTTTCTCAAGCTGTGCATGCAGCCACATTCCCGTTATCAACAGAAAGCAGACGAGCTTGAGTCAAGAACTCTTGGTAGAGGATCTCTGTGAGTCCTTGTATTCGCCTACTGTCAACGACCGTCTGCAGCTTTAACCCAAAAACGAATTGCGCACACCGACGCGCTGAAAAAACACTTGCACCACCAGTTGCTGCCGCTCCTTCGTTCTGCAGCATGCAACACATTTTCAAGCCACTGATTCGAGGAATGGGTTTCCGACTTCAGAGTGATTGTCAGCAGCCCACTTCAAAAATCTCAGCATGCTTGCAGCCAGCCCTGATCAAAGCAGTTGCGGGTGACTTGGAACCTATGACAGCTCTGATAACTCTATTGCAACTTCGTACAGAAAAGAAATACCGGCAATCTTGTGGCCAGAGGAGTGCGAAAGAGCGCCACTGTGCAGTCACCAAAGAAAATGCTTACCAAAGGGTTAATCAAAAAGGAGGGAGGCCCCAGCCTCCCCCCGCAGTAAAGAGCGAATCGATCAACATTGGCCATGCTCCTGAGAAGCAAGCAAGCCAGCTCAGCACCAGTCTCACAGAAGATGAGCGCCATGATGACAGGGATCACCCTCTGCACCAGCTGCACCTTGTTATGTTCCAAACTCGGACTCACGCCCATTTGCCAGTGTACAAGTATGCAGTACCGTCAAGCGACCTGCAATAGGAACAGCCAGCAAAGGCTAGGCCAAGGCTGGGTGTTCCCGGAGCAGCAGGCTTGTCAAGGCACCGCACTTCTTGCCGTTGTACCTCAGTGTATTCAGCTTGAAATGACAAAAATCACCATTGAGAATACAGCGGCCAGGGAAGGAAAGAGGCTGCTGAAGCACATCTTCTCACCAGGCATGATATCTCTATTGGCAAAAGTCCGTTGCTGCCACGGTGCTCGCAGGGAGGGTGGTGGGAGAGCTACTCAAAAAAAGTGGAGTTGAACTGTTCCATGGGAGCAGTTGCCGAAGAGCCTGCGGCTCATGCGCCTCCGCCATGGCATTTGTCTGACCTGCCGATTTGCTTCTTCTGCGCTAGTTTCTTTGCTGGTGTGTGTGCTACTGTTCTCACTCTGTGGTGGGTTTTCGAACCGGTTAATGGGGATGGTGAAGAATGCCTTGGAGATCAGCTGTTGGAACTAGGAAGTTGGCGCATGTGCTCCGCCACCATGCTTTTCATTTGCGCCTGGACAAAATTCCATTTAAGTTCTTGCAGCTCCGCAAGAACTAGCAAAGGAACCAATAGTCAGCAACGCCTCGGTCCTGTTCTGGGAGTCAAACCCAGGGATCATGATGCAACAACACCTCTTAGTTGGAAGCGGAAGTGAAGTCATCGCACCAGTGCAGAAAGCCTGTGGAAATCCAAAAGATCTCACAAATTTTTCATACTTGCTGCCCTTAAGCATGGTCTAGGCATGGTCTTTTTTTGCGACTGCTTGATGAGTGCGGCAATGCGAAGAATTGGGTTACGAGGCTGCAAGACAAATAAAAACCTGCATGGGCTAAGCGCTTTGTCGTCTCCAAACCGAGATTTGAAGTTGAAGGTTGCCCGGCTGTACATTGATAGTGCGAAGCAATACAACAAGCCGCTGTAGCTCCTCTGCAATGTCAACTGGTGACATCCCGTCGGGTGGCCGGATGAGGAGTTCAAGGCCTTGTAAGGGTTCTTGGAGAGTAGCCTCCTCTTGGAGAGTAGCCTGCATTCTACCATGTTGTGCTCGATGTTGAGAAAAAGCCAATGCCGGGTTGGCATCTGTGGGCGGAGAGGAAAGAGCTCCAAGACATAGCTAGACTCTCGCGGCGGGGGTGTAGTCTGCGTGTAAGAATCCTCTGATGGAAGCTGGGACTCCGAGGGGAGCTCCAGAGCGGTAGACACGATTGCCACTTTGATCACTGTTTGTCTCCGTGCAGTTAATTCATTGTCGCACAAATGCACGTGACAGGATTGTCAGGTCGGTTTGAGTGAAATGATTGTCCGTGGAGTGACATGATTGTCGCCCGCCTCTGACAAGATTCCCACTTTGATCACTGTTTGTCTCCGTGCAGTTACATAATTCATTGTCGCGCAAATGCGCGTGACAGGATTGTCAGGTTGGTTTGAGTGACATGATTGCCCGTGGAGTGACATGATTGTCGCCCGACTCTGATATGATTGTGCAACCAGTCAGTGACGCCTTTCCTCTTGAGTATATAAAAAGGTTCTACGCTGAGTAACATGATTGTTTGCTGAGTGACCTGAATCTCTGGTGTGACTATTTAGTGTAGTAGGATGTCGATGCATATTAAATATTCCTCACTCTCTGCAGTGACCGTTTGTCTAGGGCAACATTAATTTACACATACTTTACATAATTGTCCATATTGTCGGCTTAGTTTTCTTTGCGTACAAGTCATCTCACTCAGACCACATTGCAAATAGATTCAATTCAGATGAACTTCCTCCTGTCCCGAATTCACTTTCGATCGGTTTCCTTCCTACTCTCTTTACCTGACTATCATCATTAGTACTCTACTACCTATACCTACTGCTATGCCTCTTGTCCTGTTGCTAAATACAACATCACAGCCACAACAAGGAACAAGGATACCAAGATAACACTACGACTAATACTCCGTTCTACTTCTTCTCCTGCTGCTACGACTATTAATGCTACTACCATTACTACTAAATCAACAATACCCAATAACAGAGACGATTACTAACTACCACTCCCCCTTCAATGGTTACTATCAATCACTATTTCATTCACCATTGATTGCCTCATTGCTGACTCACTGTTTGAGATTTAGCATGCATGCAAGGTTTTTGCTGTCATATTGAGACCTCGGGGTTGTGATTGTGCAGCTACTTACTAAGACAACAAAAACATAGTTGATTAACTATCATTATCATTGCTGCCCACAGACTCCACAGACAGTGGTGTTGGAAACGCCATTTAACCTGGTTTGCGCCTGGACTCAAGGCTTGTTGAACAGTGGGGAAGCCAGTCACACCTTCACTCACATGGTCACAGTTACAATTGGATGCATGGACCCAGTCTGCAGAAAATCACATGCTCTTGCGCAAAGATGGCCAGTCACACCTGCATTCACATGGTCACAGTTACAGTTGGATGCATGGACCCAGTCTGCAGAAAATCACATGCTCTTGCGCAAAGTTGTCTTTTTTGTTTCTGCTCCTCGTCAAACTCCTGAGCCATCAGCATGCCGTGGACTGACAATGGGTTTGCCCAGTGTGATGTCTGCCGTTGGACGTTCCGAGAAAGGATCCACACCATGAGTGGCTTCCAGCAAAGCAGGTGTGTGTGGAAATCGAAGAAGCAGGTACCGGATGTGGGGCCAGACGCTGTGTTCTGCATCAAATGCCTTATGAACTACGAGTGCCCGCCGGCCATCCAGACCAACAACCCGTATCCAAGCTGGGGGTACTTCAGTGTCCAGGATGCTGAGAATGCTAGGCGCACCCTGATGATTCCACCACCAGATCCGCAGCAAAATCAAGGTGAATCACCAACAGCAGCGCCAGCAGAAGGAGCAGCTCCTGGTCCAAATTCAGCGCCAGTATCAACGCCAATGCCAGAACCAAATCCAGTGATTTCCTCGGCCCCAGGATTATTCTTGCATCCTGAACAAGCGCTAACTTCAGCGCCCTATATGCCCCCGTCAGCATCGCCGCTCCATGATGCTGGTCCAATGATCTCATCGCAGATGATGAACACTTTGGAGGTTTTGATGCGGGAGATGCTGAACTGTAACCGTGATGTCAAGGCAATGAAGAATGAGCTCCAGGGCATTAAGGTAGATGTGCAGACCGTCAATTCGATCATCGAGACAGTGAACACTGAAGTCCAGCAAGTGAGGACTGAAGTACAGGAATTGAAGACGCACATAGATCGGGTTTGCGCACAGCAGGAGCGGATTCTGGAAATGCTGGGCATTTTACAGGAAAACAATAATTGAGAGGCATTCTCGGGCTGGCGATTTGGTCCCTCCGGTCCATGGGCATGAATGAAGGTCACATAAAACTGTTGCAAACACCTTGTTTTGGTATTATGATGTGTTTAATTCAGGTTCATTCACGGATAGGGTTCTATCAAAATCACACCCCACCATTGAACGTCGGTGATTTGATGCCCGTACAGTATAGGCAGTGATTATGCTTCTGATTAATTCACTGTCTTTCTGATTTACACACTTCGGAATTAAGTGTTTCAGTTTTATTTTTATTGTTGACATTGATATTGTTACTTACTTATTTTTTTCGTAGTGACTCGACAAACAGTGTGCCAATGGACTGGATTGACTCTCCGATTCTGTGTGAGCAGTGTGATAATTTGCCTCTGTGCAGTGCTTCACCGTCTCGTCCACTGAGCTGGCTTTTCAATAGCAGGTCAACAAGTCTGCGTGAACAGTGTGATGATTTGCCTCTGTGCAATAATTCACTATCACGTCAAAGCTGGCTGAGCTTTCTATTATTCTGTGTGATCTGCTTCGCGCATTGATTCACAATCAGTCAATTTACTTGTGTGTTTTGTTTTTCTTACATTACTGTGATCGACAGTCCCATTCAAAACTTCATTGACCTTGATTGATTGTGAAGTCCTTGTGTTGAAGAAGTCCCACACCGCAGTGAGTTTCAGTCATTAGTCATCAGACTCCTTGAATCAAACGTGCAAATGATAACCATACTTATGCTGTTTCATTGATTCATTGATTGATTGATTGATTGCTTGCTTGCCTGATTGATTGATTTAAATTGATTCTTTCATTATTTCATTGATTCATTGATTCATTGATTCATTCATTCATACATTCATTCATTCATACATTTATCCATCCAGCCATCCATCTATTAAGAGAAGTGGAATGGATGCTTTCAGGGATGCTTGGCTCACTCGATTGTTGTTGTGCTTTGTTGTGTCTCCAGTCTTTAATTCACTACTGTACTACTGAAGTAATTAGGAATCGTTACACTTGGCAATTATCAGTGAGCCACTGATCCGAGCAATTAGATAATAGCTTTTGAAACGCTGACTCTGACTGACTTGCCATGATTTGCGAGGACAGATAATTATAATCACTCAATGACTGCAGTTACAATCGCCCCTGTTGTTACTCTGTGTAAGTTGACACGTTCGAGTAAGGCAGTTGAGACTCTTTTCCGACAGAGTCTGATCTGAAATATCATCAGATGCTCACACCATTTATTCATTCGATCATTTTGTTCAAACAATATTCACTTAGTCAGAGGTCGCGTATCAGTCCAGAAGTCCAGGTGACTGAGACTAACAATGTGCAGTATAACAATCTGTAGTATTTTTAATTCAGTCAATACACTGTCTCGTCATTCTTGTCGGACTCAAAAGAATGTTCGGATGGCAGATGCGCTTAGCATTTTTCACGGCCAGATTTGTAAGGACACGGCTTGAGTCAATGCAACTCCCATGTGTGAGTTTGTTTCCTACAAAAGCATTTCATGCTTGACAATCTTAATAGACTTGTTTTGAGACTTTCAATCCACCCTCTTGTTAGCATATTCTTGAGGCAGTGAGTGCAGCAACACCAATCACTAAGCATCATTCACCTGTCCTTTCCTCTTGAAAGATTTGCGTGTCACAGTTTTGTCAACATGTACTTGCTTTCTGACTGTTGTCTCACACTGAACGGATTCATTTTGAGAGTCGAAAGCCCTGAGGCAAATGCTGCATGCCATACATTACATAACAGATTATCGCGCGCCATCTCTAAATCAAGTTTCTTTCATTTGATCGAATCAGTTCGGAAGTGAGTCATCAGCACTCACAGGCCCAGTGCCATGTTCGTCGATGCCCGTGGACGAGGAGGTCTGCAATGATTTATTGTGGTCCACGATCTTTGCAAATTGAATCATTAACGTGCTTCCCTCAACTTTATTTTGGTCTCAGGCATCGTGGAATGATGTCTGTGATCAGCGTACAGTTGAGGCCAGGCAACATCCAAGAATTCGCAGAGTACAGCGCCAAAGTGACTGGCCTGGGTGGTCAAAAGTCTGAATGTATGGCAGCTCACAGGACCTCAGGTCTCAGCAGGCGACTTCCGACTTCCTGCCACGTCCTGCGTGGGGCCTCTGGTTCTAGATCAATTTATTGTTACTGTGTGGCTGCTGGTTTTGTCGGCCTGGCTTTAGTTCCATGGTGTCTCGGAATTTCGAATGGTGTGCAACTCCTTGGGCTGTACGTCGCGTCAGTCTGAGTCTGTCTGTCAATGGGATTGAATGGGATGATTGCGCACATTGTCGCATGATTGCCCGGTCTGATTGAATGATTGAAAAGCCAGCTGCAGCGGCGTCCACGGCAGCTGCAAGTGGCATTGCTTGCGTCCAGTTTTTTTCAGAAACTGGCTGCGAGCAGTGCCACATGCAGCGGAAACCTTTTTTCGATGCCACAAGAGAGTTGGATCGTCAGTTGCTGCAGTATGCCGAGTTGTTTCAGGGCATCCTGTGCGAAGCTCAGCTTTTGAATGGGAATTATTTTCAGTTATGCATTCTCGACTTAACTGCTTTTCTTGCTCATTCATTGTTGGCTGCCGGTAATAGAATAGTAGTACTAATTTTAGATTAAATGTAAGTTACTAGAGCAGTTTACTTGGAATTGTGTATTGGTCGCTTGCTACTTGATGTTTATTGATTCACATGTGCTGCTTCATCAGCTTGAGTGAGAAGAGATAATTATTTCACAATTACCTTTTGCATTTCAATGTAGATCCTACACTGTGCATACTTGACTAAATCAGAATGTTGAGCCTTAGTTGTCACCTCATTTCATGGGGCGGGTCTGGGTCAACGGCGACAATACGACTGGTTGACATCATGGTCACTGACTCCCAGTTAATCGCACAGCCACAGCAATTCGTCACATTTGTTGTAAAGGCTGAGACTGGGTAATCCTCAGTCAGTGTGCCTGCATGGTTACCTTTCCGCAAGTATGGTGCTTCATCTATCTTATTTGCCTAACTAAAGACAAAGCAAGGCATTTTTGTATCAGGAGGCGTCAGTGTTGCAAGCAGTGTGTAGTAAGTACTTTCGAGTTGTGCTTTAGGACACTGTTTTTTTCGAATTCTTTTCATTGCCAGATCCATGAATCTGAAGCTGCATTTTTTTTTGATGGACTTGGACTGACTGACTGACCGGCTAACTACATGGCCTAGGAGAAGTCTGGGCTGGGCCGCAGAACATCCAACCTTGTCAATGGCGGTGCTGCGCTTCTTTGATTTTTCACCTTCCACGACTTTGTCCCCTACTTGAGCATGCGCGAGGCCGTTGCACAGTTAGTGTCAAAACCAAACCAGGCTGAGTTTGAGTCAAATAGTTTTAGAGTCAAGATTTGAAATGACCAAGGTGTTGATTCATTAGACTCTTTCAATACAGCACATTGTTTTCAACATAGACTGATACATAGATAACTCACATAATCTGTAGTACCTTATTATACGTTTCATTTTTTTCTTTGCGTTGGACCCCTGGAAGCCAATTCCAATCAGGCCATAGCTGAACAACCATGCAACGTGGCGTGTGGGTGACATTCAACGACGTCCTCCGACCTGCCTGAGACGGCGTTTGAGAGTAACAGTGTGGGCGGCAATTCTGATGTGCAAGACTTCCTGTACTTCAGAACTGTCGCCGGCACTTTGGTTTGCTTCCAGCAGCTTCTTCTCTCGTTCTGCGTCCGGATGAAAGGAAGCGCGACAATGACGTCATATGAGCATTGGCAATGCGGGCACAGTTTCGATGTCCAGGCGCTCCTGATCCTGAACCTCCGAACTGTGTCGGAAATGCCACTTTTTCTTGTTGTTTTGCAGCTGGTGCAGTGCACGAACTCCTCGCTTTCCATTTGGAATTAATAGTTGGGTCCTGCGCTTGATTGACTGCAGAGTCAACATTTGGCAGTGCGGCATTCCAGTGGGATGTCGCATTGTCCTTAATCTTGCCTCTGATTGGCGCCAAGTCAGCAAGATTGTATGTTTTTTTTTGTGGCGGGGCTCCTTTGCGTAACTGCATTTTCATCCCTGATCAGTGCGCGCATTCCTGCTTGTCAGAGTGAACACTGGCAGTGCGGCATTCCAGTGCATGGAATTTCACACTGTCCGTCTTCATTCTGACGACCCCAGATCGTTAAGATCTTACTGCCACTGTGATGGCTCTGAATTGCTTTAGCTTGACAGCTCGACACTGGAACTGACACGACCAACAGACGAGAAGCAATCTTATTACAGCAGATGAATGAGGAAAAATGCAGCTTTCGTGCGGTTCTGCGCAATTACAATTGCATTGTCATCCATCAAAGCTGGGTTGATTCTTTAGAGTTCAGAATGGAGACTCCCAAGTTGCGATCACTCGCACACTGTTTGTTACTTTTTTTTCATGTGGCATGACTCAATTCAAATCACGTTAGTAAAGTGAAACTGAAAATGCATGATTGAAGCACCTATTAAAAAGGGTATTGTTAGTCAGTAAGAAGTTGGACCACTGTCTCCAGCCAGTGCCGCAAATGAATTGACAGATTCTGTTGAAAAGCATTTTCGGGTATTCTGTGGGATCCGGGGCAACTTACTGATTGGAAGTCATTGAACTAAATCAAGTCAATTGGGCCAGTTGACCTTCGAGTTGTTGCGGAGGATTTTGGGACGCCCGCTAGCACTCTAACTACATTGTGTGCAGGTGGGTCAGTGTATTAGTGAATAATTAACAGAGCGAATGATGAACTGATCATGTCAAGTCAACCCATGGAAATGTCCGCATGCATGTAATTAGCGCAATGGTGTTAAATTATTGCGTGACATGAGGTCCTTTGTCTCCCTCGTTTTTAAAGTATATCATTTGACATTCATTCCTTGTGATGCCTAATGGTCGATGCTGACGGATGCTACTAAATCTAATGACAATGATAATGACATGTCACTTATCTGTGACAGTGACATGATTATCTGATTGATTGTGCATGGTGCATGTTCTGTTGGTATGTTAGTCAGTGATGGCGGCATTGTCAGTCAATGTCATTGGTTTGTCAGATTCCTAATCATCAAAATAGACTGTCATTGACTCACTCAGCGAGTCCTCGATCGACATCAGCGCTTGGCGTTTGTCTTGAAAACAGATTAGGCTGCCCCGGCAGTGGCCCAGGGGGCGGATAAGTCAGTGAGTCAGTCAGTGTCAGTGAGTCAGAGTGGGTGTTGTGAGCATTTTTGAGAGGAATTGAATTGTCCAAAGTCGTTTCTGAATTTGGGAACGTAGCAACCCAGTCATGGGCTCACTCTTGACTTGGGTCAGTGCCAATTTCAGTTTCAGTCCCTAACCGCGCAGAAGCCGCTGCCTGTAACTACAGTGTACCACGTGAATACATATTTGTTACCTGCCTATTGATGCGAGAGTGGGTAGTGCCACTGACCCCACAGACCTGAAATGGAACTCCACCATGCCACTAGTCACACATTGTAATATTTACTTTTCAATGACCAGAGCAAACACCATCACTGTCATGGACAAGTGTCCTGTAACAGCCATCCATCCCTTGGGCATCGCCGCTGGCAGATCACGTCCCCCAGGGACATCACCGCCTCATTCATTGGGCTTTGCCTCTGACTCACGTCACACATCGTCATATTTTTCAATGACCAGTGAGAAAACACAATCACTGTCATGGACAAGTGTCCTGTTACAATGCAACCATCCATCCCTTGGGCATCGCCGCTGGCAGATCACGTCCCCCAGGGACATCACCGCCTCATTCATTGGGCTTTGCCTCTGACTCACGTCACACATCGTCATATTTTTCAATGACCAGTGAGAAAACACCATCACTGTCATGGACAAGTCCTGTAACAACCATCCATCCCTTGGGCATCGCCGCTGGCAGATCACGTCCCCTCAGTGCAGTGACATCACTAGGTTTTGATTGGCCGCTGGTTTAAAATATTTTTTCGTCCAATCAGTCACTGCAACCAAATTGACAATGGGATTTTGCCAATCGCACCAACGGAATTGAAATTGAATTGAAGATATAATTATAGAATATTCAAAATAAAAGGTAGTAAGTACAACAGACAATCAAGCCTTCCAAACAATTTGAAACACATAATTTTGGAGTATTTTTTTCAACACAATTTGAATTCCAGAAATGACTGAGCCGTGCACTGAAACTCATTTTTTTTTGAACTGATGGTTTTCCAAAGAGCACCTCAAAACGCTTTATTTTTCTCATTTTTTTGCTCATTTTCCTTCATTTTTTCTCATTTTTCTTTTTTGTTTAAAAGAGAATCCTCACCTGACTAAAACCTGTCTACTGTAGACCTTTTTTTTCTGAACATGGTAAATCAATCAGTCACTCAGACTGAAGGGGTTACCATAGACACCATCAACCACATAGCGTCTATGGCGGCGTATTGGCTGAGAGCCAGTTCATTATTGGATGGAGGAGCTGAGCTAGTAGCTAAGTGTTGGGATCTTTCGGATGCTTATAAGCAAATCCCTTTGTCAGATGGTGCATACCACAGAGACGCTTTTCTTGCAGTGTACTGCCCAGACTCCCAGAAAGCAGAAGTGTTTCGCCAGAAGGTTTTGCCTTTTGGATCAATAGCTTCAGTCACGGCTTTTCTGAGAGTGTCCTTGGCGCTGTGGGCCGTAGGAAATGCCAAGTTGAAATTAGCGTGGTCTGCATACTTTGAAGACTTCCTTAGCCTGAGTGAGAAAGCTTCCTCCAAACATACTGACCTCTGCATTTCAGCCATGTTCTCCTTTTTGGGATGGAAACTCTCAGAAGACAAACTCCTTCCATTCGATTCTGTTTGCAAAGTTCTTGGAGTTCGTTTAGACTTGTCCAATGCAAAGTTTGGCACAGTCAAAGTTGCAAACACTCCAGAACGAGTGGAAGAACTTGTTGAGGAGTTGAACCATATCACCCGGGAGAACAGACTCTCACGAAAAGATGGGGAGAAGTTGAGGGGTCGTCTTCAGTTTGCGAGCAGTCAGCTTTTTGGAAGATCTTTTAGAAATTTTTTAAAAGAGTTGAACAACCATGTAGCTTCAGGGCGCAAGGTATTGACGGAACGCACCAAGTCAGCCATGCACAAGTTGATAGAGGCGTTGACGCTGAACCACCCCAGAGAGGTTTCAAAAGGTTTGTCAGATCACGTACACATATACGTTGATGCCTCCTTTGAACCTGGGGGATACTCTGGAATTGGCGGCCTCTGTGTTAACAGTGATGGCTCGTTGCGCAGCTTCTTCAGTGAAGCCGTTCCCAAGGACCTTTTGTGTCTAGTAGAACATGGTGACAAGGAAACCATCATCCTTGAGTTGGAAATGGTAGCACTGCTTGTAGCAGCGACATTGTGGCAAGATGTCTTGCGTTCCAAGCGGGCTGTCTTCTTCACTGACAATGAGCCAGTCAGGAAGAGTCTCATTAGAGGACACTCCCAAAATCATTTTGTCAGTTGCCTCATGGAGGCCTTCTATTTGATAGAAGAGGAAGTACATTGTCAAGTTTGGCTGGAGCGAGTGCCTAGCCAGTCGAACCCTGCTGATGAACCATCAAGAGCGGAGTGCTCCAACATCATGGGCTGCGCAGCCAGGTTGAGAGTTGATGTGATGGAAGTTTGGGTCAAGGCGGCCCAGTTTTCAGGGGGTGACAGCGCGGCCAAAGACTGACCCCAATTCTCAAAAGAAAAAGAAGCGCTGCTTTGCTTTGAGTGAACTGTGTGCCGTTTTGTCAAAAGGAATAAGACGCACCTCATGCAACGCATGATGAAGTTTTATTCATAAGACAAAGCTGATGAAAGAGTTTTGATTCTTGAAGTGCACACAGTGAACCAGTCAAGTTGTAACTTAACAGACCCTTTTTGAGTCAGTGCAGTCGTTTGCAGTCAGTTGCAACTTGCAGTTGAACAGTTTGAACTTTAAGTAAAGTTCTTTGAGTTTTCACTGCTTCACTTAAGTTTGAGTCACACTTGCAGTGTAGTTTTGAGTCCATACGCCCGCAGTGTGGCTCACAGGGTCAAGTGACCAGAACCATCAACATGCATAAGCACATCAAGTGATGTTTGCATGTTCATGTCAAGTGACTTTTTTGTTTTCGTCCCTACCCCTCCCACCCTGATCAAGTGATCAGACTCTTGGACAAGTGTCCAGGCGACAAGTGTCGCCCAGTTGTTTTTTCCGCTGGGTTTCCACCCAACTCTTACACTGCTTTGACAATTCTTTTCCAGTAAGTTCTTGCGTTGGGTTTTAGCCCAACTTATGTGATATGAACTCTCGTCATCCAGTTGCAGTGTTCGTTGAGAGGTTTTTGGTCTTTGACCTTTTTATGGGACTGTTTTGAGGCCATCCCAACTTCGTCAAGTAACGAACCAACTGGGTCAAGTGACCGTAGTCAAGTGACTGTAAGTTTTCTACAGTTTGGGATTCATCATGTCAATGTTCTCTCATTGACACACAGGCTGTTGGATCAAGTGATCTCTGCTACATAGCTTAGCGCTTTCACAGTCTTAGTGCCTCACCCTAAGCCGTGACAGCGCGGCCAAAGACTGACCCCAATTCTCAAAAGAAAAAGAAGCGCTGCTTTGCTTTGAGTGAACTGTGTGCCGTTTTGTCGAAAGGAATAATTGCATTTTTCATGTACGGGTAGGAGACGATTTGAGCTCGATGGTGCAAGTTGGTGCCAAAACTTATGTTGTGAGAGCAGAACCAAGCGTGTTTGTTTCATCGTCCCCTTTTTCCAGTCACTTCAGCTTTTGTAAACGTTGGCTTAGGCTGGTAGTTGTCCTTTTGGGTGGTTTTGTTTTGTTTCCCCTCTTGGTGCGGGCCTCTTGTCGGTTTTTTGGATTAGTTTATTGCAGGCTTGTTGCCTTTCAGATTTTGTCGCGACTCAAACGACTGTTCCTCGAGCGCATTAGAAGGGAAAAGCGTGCCGGGGGTTCTTGGTGGCGGTGCAAACATTTTTGAATGATCACTTTCCATTTTTCCACATGCCAAAATAGTATTACGCCTCCCAGTCCCAGTTTTACTTTGGGTTCATTTCTGTGGAACTTCGAACCCATTTCATGTACTTTGCACAGTCATGAATAAGAACCTTTCATGTTTTCGCGATGACATGGAAAGCACCTGGTGGCTTCCGAATTCTTTGTCCTTCGACCGTATGGACGTAAGTCATATCCCCACCGCCATGATTTGTCGTTGCGGCCATAAATCCGTATGCGACAAGCGGCATTCTTCGTAGATACGCGTGTTTTTTTTACGGGTTCACGGATGCGTTCCACAGCCTTTGTTCTTCTGACCGGTCGGCAACGCTGGGCGGCCATGGTGGAGTTGGAATGGCCAAGAGGCCTGTTATTGCGGTGTTGATGCCGTCAGAGGGTATCTAAGTCTTGGCCAGTTCACCAACAAGTTGAAAGCTTACTATGCAGTGAAACCTTTTTTTGGATGGGGAAATTCAATCTGTGCATTCTATCTATCTACCTATCTACCTATGTACCTATCTACCTATCTACCTACCTACCTACCTATCTATCTATCTATCTATCTATCTATCTATCTATCTATCTATCTATCTATGTTTCCCTCTATGTTTCCCTCTATGTTTCCCTCTATGTTTCCCTCTATGTTTCCCTCTATGTTTCCCTCTATGTTTCCCTCTATGTTTCGATCTATGTTACCCTGTATCTACCTATCTACCTACCTACCTACCTATCTATCTATCTATCTATCTATCTATCTATCTATCTCTATCTATTCATCCATCAATCTTTTTTCCATCTTTCTATCTATCTTTCTTTGGATCGATCGCTCAATTGTTACCAGTATGTATGTCTTTATGAGTGCAAAAGTTTTTCTTTACCAACCAATTCATATACAGACATGACACATTAGGGTCCAAAAAGTCTGTGGGACTGCAGTCGTTGAGGTTCGTGGGAAATTTATACGTGTTTTTAGGTGCGAAAGGGTTGCAGCACTTGAGTAGGATTGTTATGAAATAAATTGAGATAGCTGCTTGCGAAAACAGAGGTTGTGGCCGCAGAAACAAAATCGCTAAACATGAACTGGCAGAAACCCACGGAAGCCTAGCGCAAGGTCCCCAGGAACCACTCCTTGCGTTTCTTCAACTCATGAAGGAATAGAAAATGGAACTCAAATGGATTCTATCACACGGGTATGTGTACTCGTATGTGGGTATACTTACTTCAGACAGATGGATCTTCACTACGACATTGTCTTGGCAAACGACGTGGTTCAGCTTGTAAACCTGAGGGTTGAACGAAAGCTTTGCTGGTAATTGTGGATGTACTTGCGGGTAATGATTCCCTCTTAGTAATCTTGCTCCAGAACAACCACGTAAAACACATCAAACATATTTTTTTCTGCTGAGTTCTGGACCGCAGCCAGAATGCTACTTGGTATGGGCAGTGCCACACAGGCAAGAAAATTTAGTGATTTTAATGGACACTTCCCACCTGCTGTAGGTGAAGCACGGCCAGCCATTTCCTTTACAGCTTCCAACGTGTGAAGGTGAAAGGTGCATGAGCTCAAACTTTAGGTAATCCCGCTTGCAAAAACTAGCATGCTGAGGGACGTTCTCTTTCCGACGTGAAATGCATCAGAGATTCAAAGCGTGCAAAATCTCGTTGTAACTTTGTCAAAATAAATTGATATGATATTAATATACGTATATATGTGAATATAAGTCTACACATACAAGATTATATATTCATACATGAGTATATGAATATATTGATTTCCGAGTCCTTCCCCGAGTCCCTGCGAGGCCGGCCGCGGGAGCCTTTAAATCCTGGTGGGAGCTGGGAGACAGCAATGGTGAGGCACGAGTGTGTTCGGTGTGAAAGTTTAAGAAGTTGACCTGTGCATGTGAAAAAACCAACCAGCTTCGATCAACATGTCAGGTGAACAAGTCTGTTGTCGAGTCCGTCAAGTCTGTTTGGATCCTTTTTCAAGTGTTCTGTGGTTGCTTTGTGTAGAAGTAGATTCTCAATGGGATGTTCTTTTTTCAGTATGGCTTGGACTAATGCTACAGCTGATCCCTGTAGCTGCTCCTGGTGCGGCTGGAAGATTTGGCTGCCTACCTTCCAAATCCTACCGCGATGAGGTTCTCCAGAGCCACAGTTTCCTTGACTCATCTCCACCCAGCGCGATCCAAGCAATAGAATTCAGATTAAGAAGAGAAACTATAGACCGAACTTAATAGAATCTATTAACAGAATCTCTCTTTTTCTACGAATAACATTAAGAAAATATTAGTAAGAAGATCTGTGCCTTAACATTCAGCAAGGTGCAGCCACTCTGGGAGCTTCCTCCCTTTGAGGTAACCAATGGGTCCGTCCAGAAATGGTGCATCCCCAACATCGTTGCTTTGTTGTGCTTCTGGTTGCTTCGTTGTCCTATGTTTTTCCGAGTGATGATTGTTTCTCCATCCCTTGTGTGTTTTGCCAAACTGTCAACGGACGATTGGCATTGTTGGCCGACGATTCATCTAAAAATGGGCTGATTTTCCACTGCCAAATCTTGCTGAGTAAAATCAAAGGCACAATTTCAACGCGACCTAATGGAGGAATTTCGTGCCTTCGGCATTGGCAGCTACCTTGTTGATGTCTCACGACGTGATCTCTGCAGACTTTGTGAACCTTGACATGTTTACCACTGCACATCACTGCACATGCCTGCTTTCTGCGATATCATTTCCTGATACTTGAGGTTTATGTTCAAGTTTGCACAGAAAAGACCATCTGTATATGCGAAAATACTTGCAGGTTACAGAAACAAGTGTAAACGAGATATTTCCATGTATCATTATGTATCTATCTTACATCGCATGCACTAACTTTGCAACTTTTCACCCCATGGTTAGCATCACCACCTCACTGTTTCGAGGCAGTCGCCAGCAGCAGAGCAGTCGCCCCAGAGTATGGAGCAAGGACGGTGTCAACATGGGCTTCGCACGGCACAAACCCAGCGGCAAACTCAAGCGGTGAAGATGTTTTGAATCTTGGATCGATCTGGAATCTGGAGTTGATTGCTGTTTTTATTGCTGTTGATTGCTGACTCTTGGATCGACGAATTCCTGGAAGTCTGCAGGACTGCGGCTGAGTGGTCCACGAACATTGCCGGCAAGGTTTCCAAGGATGTCGTCCAAGCACGAGGGCCCAGCTCCCTGTTACCCCCACGACGTCATCCAAGAGCGCCGAGAGGAGCAAGGCGGAGCAAGGATAGAAAAATGATAATGGTCGCAGAATGTTCGCATGTGGTCACCATTCGCAGTTCATGGGCACCTCGCTCCCAAGGACTCCAGAGTGGTGGAAGGACTCCGAACTTCCTACAGTGGGGTCGGACGAACCGCAGTACGAAACCTTTATATATTAGTTTGTGTGGGTACATGCGAGTTGAAGTCAGAAAGATCCCAGTCTGCTAATTCTCAGCTTACAGAGGCGTGTTTGCATCTTCATGCAAATCCGCCAATCAGACAGCCTGAAATGGTTGAAATGAACATGGAAAGTGTATGGACCATTTCCGAATTCTCAGCTTAGACTCATGTCAGTCGTACAACTGGAAAAGCACATTGTTCAACTGGACATAAAGACAGATACGAACGTTGATCAGATCATGCAGCACAAGTGTACAAAGAGTGCAGCTTGTGTTTCACCAGATGCATCCAGATGTGCTAAAAAGAAGGGTATTGGATCAGTTGGGATCAGAGATTCTGAGTAAAGTTGAGTGTCCACAGGCAGGGTTGTCAGCCGGATGGTAGACAACGCGCAGAATCAGGTCCTGGTTTCACCCCCTGATCCATACGAATACAGGATAGAAAACAACAAGAAAGGCAGGTGTTCTCAAGGAATTGCAAACAAAAGGTATGAGTCTGGGCTGGGGCAGCTCACAAGTTGTGGTTTGGGCCTGCTTCCTTCAGAGAGTAATCACAGTGCCAGGGCCACAGGTTGATGTGTTCAGACATCGGTCATCGCGCGGCATCACGGCACCGCACGCCAGGGAACAAATGCAGCAAACAAGTCTCAGCATGTCTACATTTATTGAAGGAATGCATTTTTCACGCACTAATTTACAGTTTCCTTTTGTGTGTGCTTACATGCAGAGACCAACAGACAAACAGACGGACGGACGGATAGATAGACAGACGGACGAATAGATAGATAGATAGATAGATAGATAGATAGATAGATAGGTAGATAAGCAAACAGATGTGTATACAAACCCGCACGCAAGCATACATGCAATACATAATTCTGCTTAGATCGTTTCTTGCATCGGTTTCTTCCCCCATGGTGAGCACTTCTCACGCTTCAAACTCTGCAGGACTTCGTGCAACGGCTCCGCAGGAGCCTCCCGTGGCTTGGCTTCGTAGCACTCCCAGTAGCGACAAAGCACCTCCCGTGAGGTGTGGAGCCAGGTTGCCCAGGTTGGTTTCAGCATTTGAACCTACGAGGTTTCTGAACTCATGGGAATCCTGACCCAGCAATGTTCAGGAAAGGGGATCCTAAGATTTTTGAAAATACCTTTCGATTCCCTGTACAAATAGCAAAGCAAAGCAAAGCAAGAAACCACCAAACAGGTCGGTTTCTCGCAAAGAACAAGGGGGTGGTAGTTCTTGGAAGGTGTTGAAACAGTGAAGGTGAAAAGGTTGAATCACTAATCGATAGTAGATTTTGGACAGATCTGTTCTCTGGCTTGGACATTCACGAGGTGCTGCTGGGAGGCAAGCAAGGAATGAATGTTGCTTGTGCGCACCAAAACCTTACAGCTGAAATTCTCTTGAGTTCAAGTATTGAAACGTTTAGCCGTAGGAACAATGGTCGGTTGGCAAGTTGTTGCTTGGTGGTTCTCTCTGCATTATTCCACAACCTGGACCTAGTTGAATAGTTAAGTCATTATCACTCCCTGTTGATCCAAAAAAGGAAAACCAGAAAACCCGGAGAATGCGTGTGGCTTCACATTTTTCTATTTCTTGCAACAGATAAGGCTTCTATTTATAAAGCTAAGCAGCGCAAGCTCAGCGCTGCCACTCCCATCCCAAAGTTTCTGGAGACCTTTGTTTAGTTGGGTTTAATGCGCACATTTGCATTGCTGCACCACTTTTACTGTACCTGGTTATTGTCTCAATGATTTGACTTGTGAAAAAACGAGGCCTTTCTCTACCTGGTTTGGATGCTCTTTCTGAAGTAATTCTAAATGCGAAATAGTTTGAGCCAAGCTTCATAATGAAATAACATGAATATCTCTATTTTTTGTGATCTCCGCTTCTTGGTCCCTCTGAGACTTTTCTTTCGGCTTTGTGGTCAAGGAGCCATTTTCCCAGTAGGAAAACTCCAATTTCTTTGTAATCGACGCATGATTAGATCCAAGAGCCTGTACCCGGGATCCTCCACTGACGAATGGACGGTGAAACCGTGTACTATCTGTTGAAGCTGCTGCCATGTTGTATGCTCCTAGTGCTTTGAGATGCCATTCACCCAAAAGCAAACATGGTCAGTGACTTCAATGGGAAACCAAGCTGTCTTGTTTGACATCAGCTGGCATTGTTCAACCAAGCCACCGGTCATGGGACGACTGGACAAGGAAACCTGTGGAAGAGACGTTCTACTGCCAGCTTTGTCTCTGTAACATTCGGATTACTGTTCCCTGTCTGGAATTGATGGTGGGTGAAGAACACTTTGGGTGGCTTCTTGGCACCACTGAAATTCTTGGGTATGGTTTGGTGGTGAGCAGGTTGGGGTGTCCTCGGGCAGCCGGTAACTTTTCCAACTTGAGAAGCTCCTGAATCTCCACAGAACAGGGTAAGGTATGGTTGGGGTTCGGGCTGGGGAGAGGGATCAAAAAAAAAATTGGGATGCATCAAAAAAAATTGGGATGCATCAAAAAAAAAATTGGGATGCATCAAAAAAAATTGGGATGCATCAAAAAAAAAATTGGGATGCATCAAAAAGGAAATTGCAGCCAGGAAGCAAGGAAGAAAGGAAGCAAAGAAGCAAGGAAGCAAGGAAGGAAGGAAGCAAGGAAGGAAGGAAGGAAGCAAGAAAGCAAGGAAGCAAGGAAGCAAGGAAGCAAGGAAGCAAGGAAGCAAGGAAGCAAGGAAGCAAGGAAGCAAGGAAGCAAGCAAAGAAGCAAGGAAGCAAGGAAGGAAGGAAGCAAGGAAGGAAG
>VSDK01020102.1:541337-562631 GCA_009767595.1 Symbiodinium kawagutii | reverse complement strand
GCTGAAGACAGGAAGGTTTCACTATCTCCGCTTTGGGTCCTGGATTTTTCCAAGCCACGACAGTGGTACATATTTCCTCACCATTCGGATCCAACTGATTTGGAACACAATGACTTCAGGAAAGCTTGCGGATGATTGGCGCCTCAAACATCCGAAGTTATGCGAATTTGGAATAGAAAGAATGGACTCTTTTCGGATGGTACGAAAGGATATGTAAATTGACAAATAAAGTTTCTACATGTATATATATATATATTTAATACATATTTTATATTTGTATGTGTATTTTTCTTGACTCATATATGCAATATTTATATGTATACAGGTCCACCTTGTGAATCCGGGCTCGTCACGATCTCGGAATCCCAGCATTGACTACTCACTTAAAGACCTATTTGCATGGATGAAGCTGGGGCCTGCACCAGGAGGGCTGGTTCATGCCAAAAATTGAGTTTTTTTTTCACTTTTTGTTCTCAGAAATTCGGATCTTATTTAGAGACAAATGCTTTTGAAATTGATCGCTTCTCAGATTTTTTAGAGATATAAATGTTGTTTATCAGTGTTCATGTTTTCTTGTTTGTTTCCGACATATGGTGAGAACTTCCCAGAACTGACGCAATCTAAGGTGTGCCTACCTACAAGGACAGCTGCTGATTGATTGCCTTTGGCATTGCTTATGTATCAAGTCGAAATCGGTCAAGGGATTGATCGGTTCCCCATTGTTAGACATGAGGGTATCGTATCCATCAATGGTACAATGTTGCTCCCACAATCATTTATTTTTTCTGTATTCGAATGAAAATGCAGTGGGTTTTTTTGGGGGCACCGAGGTTGGTGGTACCTTCGAACAAACATTGGAACGGTGTTGCATGTTTCATTGATTGGCAGCAAGTTGTTTGCAAACACTATCATGTCATACCAATATAAATTCTCTAGAACAACAACTTGAGACGTCCCGGCTGTTGTCGGTGCTTGTGAAATGTTTCGACAGTGCCTTGTGTGTATTGCACGCTTTGCATTACACTGGCTAGATCAAGGCAAAGGCTGCCAAGTGGCTGGTGGTGTCCCCTGCCTCACGCGCGCAGTTTGAAGGGTGCAACCACATGACTTGCTCGCGATGCAATGCACAGTGGTGCTGGCTTTGCTTGGCACGTCTGGAAGGTGCGATTAAAGTTTTGTCATCGGTTCTCGTTACCCACAAAGGACATTGTATCAAGATGGAACTTAAAAGTTGATTGCAATTAATGTATTGATGAGTTATAGTGAGTTGCAATTTGATCAATTTGCCCTTGGATGATTTTCAAAAGGCACTTTGAATTCCCACTGGAGACTCCCATAGCTCACCTTCATTGACAGACATACATAGATCCATGTATACACAAACACATGCAGACAGAAGCACATACACATACGGACCCATAGACACAAAAGCTTATGAACCTGCATATCCACATGTATACGTAAGTTGCATACATGCAAAATGTTTTAGAGACCTCACACATTGCAGTCTGCATTGCATGCGCTGCCTACGTTCGATACCGTTTATGAGTTGCATAGGTTTCACACCTTACCTGCATCCCAAACATGACAGTACAGTATATAATACATAGATTATGCACATTGCACTTCAATGAATCATGTGTATTGCGCACATTGTGCACATTGCATGCAGTCGATACATTTCATACAAAATCATACAGATTGATAGATGCAAACACGAAGGATGCGCATGTTTCCGCCGTGGTCAACTCGGACACGGTCCCGTCCCGACCACGGAACCTGGTTGGATGCACCTTGAGGCCGAGACGCTATTGGGCTGCATTACAACTTGCGAAGCTCCAGGTGTTGTGGGAAGCAGTTTTCGAACATTCAGGAGAAAGACTCGGAGAAAGAGGGAGAGAGAAAAGAGAGGAAAAAGAGAGGAAAAAGAGAGGAAAAGGGTTTGGGATGCGCTCCCCTCGCGACCGAAATAAAAGCGGTCCCTCTTCTTAGCGGCCCATAAAAGCTGTTGACATAAAGTTCCTGGACATAATGCTTAAGTCCCTAGGGCTGAAGCCACTTTGCCCACAACTTCAGCACGACTCAAAATCGTCATCGAGTTCACTGTAGCCGTGGCGGTCCCCTTTTGGTTTGTAAGTTTGCTACTTTCAAAAAGAAGTTGTTTAGTTTGAAAGTGACTTTTGCAGTAGTTTTTAGTAGCAGTTTTGCTTCTTAGTTCGTTGTTTTAGTTTCATGATGTTCTACTAAATATGAAACTATAGAACAATTTAGTAAATATAGTATAAATATTATATAAATATTATAATATAAATACAATTTAATATAGTAGTATAGGTAGTGGTTTTGTTTCTACGGAGCAGTTTTGCTTCGCTTTGTTGGACTTCAGTTCTAGCGGCAGGCCCCCGAGCAGCTGGCAGCGCTTCGTTTGGCACGGCAGCAGTTCGCCCGGGAGGTCGCCAGGGATCGGAACGACCCCGTGGCGTCCTTCCGGGCCCGGCCAAGGCTGCAGGAGGAGCCATGCGAAAGCCATGCGAGGTAAGCGATCAGGTGACAGGATGGGGAGGTCGTAACCAGCAATAGTGGGAGAAAACGAGCTGGTTAGTAAGAGAAGAACCAGAGATACAGGAACTGGATTAACTATTGGCCAAGTAATGATGATAGAACATGTCGCATTTTTGGGATCGCAGATGTACCTGGCTCCGTCCAAACTCCTCGGTTCCACCAGGAGATGTTGGAGCCAATTGTGCAGCAGCCCATGCGAAGGCGACGGCACCCGATCCAACAGAAATCACCAGCTCTGCTTACCACGTGTGGCACAAGGGCTCCCCATGAACTTCACAGCCACGACAATTTTTGTAGCAGAGGGTGTCGAGCAAACGTAGCACCCAATGTCTCGGGTTGAATCAGTAGGATGTGAACATGTTGACAGCATGTTCTGATGTGAATGCGATTGGAAACGAATGTGCCAGGGTTGGAATTTGCCCAAACATGTTTTGTTTATTGGTGATGCCCAAACACTTGCAGTTATTTGGATGAAATTGATGCTCAAGATGGTAATGTCGTTGATATACATTCCCTGTTTGCAAACAAACAAGCGATGTGAGAATTGTAGATCGGCCAAAGCGCAAAATATGCAGGTGAACCATCGTGGCAAAAAACACACATGAGCTTATTAGTTTACGTCTTGACTGTGGGAACACAGGTGGCAGTGCGTTTCCCCGTGACCATGAAACACAAATTTGCAAAGCAGCCCCGAACTAAAGCCGTCATGTGCTACTAAATGCAGTTTCTTTGTAGGCACAGTATATATTTGTCTATTAGCGATTACATCGTGATTCTTTGTTCCTTTTTTCCTTCTCCTTCTTTTTCAATTTCTATTCTATTTGTCAATTAGTTCTTCATTGATTGCATTCATGTGCATACTGAGTATTATGTATACATTTACATATTTACATATTTGAATACACATCTTTTCCAAACCCTTTGTACAGAATCTCACCCTAAGTATCCAGTCCCATAGCTAGCCTATCCCATCTAAGTCCCTTGTGCCCTACCCAAGCTCATCCCATGTTATTTTGCACTATCGTATCACTAGTGTTTGATTCTCGTTTTGTTTGCTCACTCTCCTGTCCTTCTCCCCTTCCACCTCCTTCCCCTGCTCATTACTCATTCCTCACTCCTCACCACTAGCTTATGTCTGATCATCATAATAATCATCATCACATTTTTGTCATCATCGCAGCATCACATCATCACATAATCACATCACCATCACATATGGGTCGCCATCCTATTGCAACTGTCCATGGTCATCACGTCATAATCATCACACCATAATTGTCATGTCCCTAATCATTAATTCGTTCGTTCATTCATGCATTGATGCATTCATGCATTCCTCCATTATTTACTTGACAGACCAAATGCAGGTGGATGATTTTTGGATCTTGAATGATGCTCACCCGAGTCATATGCACAATACCTCGGTCATATGCATGGGCATGAATGCACGCCCGCTTGTGTGTTGTCGTGTCACTTCCAACTGATCCACAGCTGCTGGCCTGGGTTGATTCCCTCCTAAACAAGGCTTTCTGAAGGGGTTTAAACATGGGGGATTTGATAAACCCCGCTTCTTTTCCTAACTTCTGCTGAAATTCCGTTGGTACTTTGCACCTCGATTTTATTCTACTTTGTGACCCATGCCAGAAGTGAATGCAAAGATTCAGGCATTGCTGCATCGGGATGTTGTACGTCATGTTGCATTGGGCATGTGCCCTGTTCTTGCCATTGATATGGCTTGCGCCTTGGCATACGCAACCTTTGTTCCTTCCAAGGCATCCTTGATCAGTCACATCTTACGTCAAACCTAGGAACATACCAGATGAACTATACACTTAGATTCATTCCTGACACCAACAAAGGTCATCCCAAAACTGCTAATCAAAGCATCTTGGCTTGGCAATCCATTGCTTCCTCTATGATGATAGTTCCTACATTTTGCAAGCGGGTCTTTTAACAGTACAGAAGACAAGCACTGAATGGATACGCAGGTTCCCCTTTTTTCCAGGCATAAAGACCACCACTGGTTCGAATGACCAGTTTATAAGTGGATGTCATTTGGCCGCGATTGTCTTCCACCATTCGAGGTCTGTTATGTTCTGTTGCTCCCTGTCTTTGTCATACGGCTCTGCAACCGCCGTCTCTGCGACCCTCTCCAGTGCCATGGAAGGAGGGCCTAGCGAAGCACAGCTGGGGGATTGGGTGGCAGGCAGTGTTTGATCTAATCGGCAGAGGCATGAAATTCATGAATTTCGTGGATACTGGATTTGCGGAAGCACATCGACATTTCCACGGGAGAACCAAAATAGCTGAATTGTTTTCTGGGGGGGAGGTACCATTTGCAAGAACCAAGCCGCTGACGTTTGATCATATTGTGCATGGTTTAGGATGCGTCAAAACCTCTTGGTATCTTTAATGGCTGTACTGAGAAAAATGCTTCCACTTGGAATGGTCCGGAGATGGCTCCCCTGCCCTTGCAGTTTGTCTTGAGACTGTGATGTTCACCAAGCCTGGGCCCAAGGTGCTTGCGCGAAGCCTGGGATGATGTGATCAATCCCCTGGTGGGGAATTGCTATCCTCAGTGCCCCGCGTATGAAGGTCGCTGCGACATATGTTTCTGCTGCTGTTGTTGCAGCCAGCGTCGCTCTGGAAGCTCCTAAGAGAATCTCTCTTCGTTTGAGCCGATTTTCTTCATTGAGTTGCGCTGGTTTTCTTCATTGACTTCGACGTTGAAATACTTTTCAATCATTGAATTTTTTTAAAGCCTCAGCAATGGCCCAATTGTGCTCGCTCTGGCTGTGCCCCCTGGCGCCATCCCAAACTACAAATGGTTCATCTGGTCCCATCCGGTCCCCGGTTACATGGACCTGCAGCAAACTCAGCAACTAGAGAGCCATTGTGGAAGCTGGTGGAAGTTGTTGTGGGATGCTTTGCTAGTTTCCAAACACAGAACAAAGTATAACAAACTGGTTTTGCGCAAAAGTTTCGCAGAACAAAGTCACCAAGTGGTACTGCAAAGAGCAGTAACTACGGTGACTACCCTCAGCAGTTTTGAGAGCTGAACAGTCGTTTGCTGTTCAGGTTCAAGGTGTGGCCTTGCTGTCCGAACTTGTGCTGTTTTGGGACATTATCGCACAGAATCGACAGAGCACCAAATCACTGAGCAACGGATAGTTTCCTAGTGAATATCTAAACATGATCATTTTAGTAGTCCAATTCCCTTAGATTCGAAAGCTGATATGGTTTGTTGGCGGCAGGCCTTCGCCCTACGATTTAAATGGTCTTTGGACCAGGCACTAAATCGCGATGACTTTCCATCGGCACAGTCGTTCCTGGTACCGTCCTGGCCGAAAAAGTGAACGACGCAGGACATCAGACTGCTTGATTTTGCGTTTGCTCATGTAGGTACCAGGATGCCCCTCAACCTAATCCGAAGAAGTTGTGATGTGCAGCAAAAGTGCTGCAAATCCTGTGATCAAATGGGCCAAACTGCTGGAATCAGAGAACAACAGAGGTTGGTTCAAAAATTTCAGTGTACACCGACCTCGGTTCCAAGTTGCTGACTTGAAAATACCACAATTCAACGTCTCTCAACCATCCATGCCATCAAGGCCATGGCAATGTGATCTCTGCGCAGCTGCTTGGGCTCACAGTCCATTGGATGAACACCACGATGGAATGCCTTCTTCCAAACACAATGGGGTGAAGCATCATGGGGTTAAGCATCATGCACCATGGGTTACATGAACAGAGTCTCATGAAGCAATCGATTGAGTAAGGTCCCTTCAAGGCCATGATGGGATGGCCCAAGTTGATGACGCAAATAGGTGACTGTACATTGAACTGTTGAGATTCATTCGGCAGGGAGGTTTAAGAGAGGTTTATTCAGGCTTATTATTGGTACCGGTAGGGATCTCACATGTATGAGTTTCGCTAGACTGACAGTGCTTGCGAGTCCAGCCACGTCATGTCATGAATCATGAGGACAGGGGCTTCAAAACTGGATGCTGGTTCAGATTGTCAACCAACAGGTTGCCTTCCTTCTGACACAGGTTTCTTGTAACCATGTGAGGTAATGTCCGTAGATGGCCTGACTGTCCTGGAGAGCAAATGGTAAATCATGCTGTTGATGATTTGCAATTTTTACCACATTATTTGGCAGTTAATGATGGTTGCCAATGCTTCATGATAGCAAAGAACGTTCAGTCATGATCAATGATGGTTGGGAGTTTCCTATGAAGGAGGGGTTGTACCCCAAGAACAGTACCGATCAAATGAGAATTTTGAACAGAACAAAACAAGAACCTTTCAATTCGTTTTCGCTCCCTTTTGTTTGGAACCCCCCTGATGACCCGGAAGCCAATGACGCCCAATCATGGCTTCCACCAGCAATATGACAATTGATCAAGGCAAATTGGGGTAGACAACCAACTGATTTTTTGTTAGATCTCACCATTGGGGCACCCTTAATGGTGCCTGGATGTCGAACTCTACACCTCGTGTGGCAACATGATTCAGGGCCACAGATAGATGGAAGGACCCAGACAGAGAGATAGAGAAAGAAGAGGATTAGATTTGTAAGTGGACTTAGATGAATAAATAAATGAATGCATAGATGGGGATGCATAGACATACAAGGGCATATATACAATGAACATATGCAGAGTATATACAAAATTATTTCGATTTATAGAATCACTATCTTAGTTAGACCCGAAGTGCATCTCCATTTCCTTCGTGGGGTGATAGGAGCTGCGAAGTCCTTTGGCCATGTATCGAGGTGGGGAGCGCAAAAAGGGAGTGGCCAATGATGATCAGAAGTCACTCCAGTTGGGCAATTGGTCAGTCACTTTAGAATCAGCAACTAACATGGTTGATGATGATATCAACCAAATAATTAGCAAACATTGAGTGGTTTAATTGGCAATAAATAACATTAACCACATACAACGGCCAAACAAACTACAAATTGCTTGATAATTGTTTAAAATGGGTCATGGTAGTCACGGTTGATAACGGTCCAAAAAGCAGGTAATCCAATTGGTGGGATTCTTTCATAAAGGTTGCAGTGAAACAGTCATGTTGGTGGACCACCATACCTAGTACAATAAGGTTTGACCATCAATTGCAACAGGTCCAGCTTTTCCAGCGTTTTCTTGGGGCAAAGAGGATGGCAGATTGTTTTGGTGCCTTGAGCCCACCAACTCACAGCTCATTACGCCCTTGATTCATCAGGAACTGCCAGGGGATTTAACAAGCAGGGGTGCTGTCCGGTCTGACCTGACGCCAGAGGGTTTTTCCCCCCGGTACCGTTCCAACACATTTAGAGGTATTCTATTTCGTATCACTACCTGCAGGATTTGCCCTGTTTTTCTTCCCGAGGTTCGGGATCGGTTTCCACGAGGGGCATACATTTTTGATGTTTGACATGAGGGCAACTAGATGCAACCATTTTTCACCTTTCAAGTGTCAGTCTCATTGCATAGGCCTGGAAGTTGGGAATTTGAGTTTGCTTGAGATGTCAGGCCAGTGCAAGAACATGGATTGAGACCACCTGGTTCGTGAAGCTGCCAGAGTTTTGAGATTTCGCAAGAAAGGGAACAATTTTTGCAGTCCCTTTAGGTGTGTCCATGCCTTTTGTTACACACCTGGCGGGTTCAATTCTTGATTTTCCACCTATCTCCAACTAAATTGCACAGTAACCCCAGGTGATGCCACATGCATTGACCAGATTTGACCAGTTTCCACTGGATACGTGACGAGTTGTATCCTACAACAGGTAGCCGAGCGAAGGCTGCTCCAAAATGGAGGTCTGGGGGTGGTGAGGTGGAGGTTTTGATCGTGTGTTCAATCACAAGAGCACCACTGCGCAGTCCAACAACATGTACCACTTAAAACGACCATTTTGCAGAAGCTGATGTCAGATCATGAAACCTTGCTTCCCGAGTGCTTCAGTTCGAGATTCATTAGCCAACTTCGGTGTTTTATCGCAGGCTGACTGCTTCAAATCCAACTATTCCCCAGCTACACCTTTCATCAATGACAAATGGCTCTGAGCTATGCCACAATCACCCACTATAACCGTCAGCAGTACCCATGATCTGAGCGTTAAATATCATCAAGCATTTAAATGTCTCATTTGATCTATCAGCCATAGTGGCTATCGTGAAGTGTAACTATCTATCAGACCTTTCGGATCAATCTAATCACCACTATCAATCATAATCAAGAGTCGATAATCTTTATGAACCTCGATTAGATATCAATAGATTCTATGATCACCGGCTATGAATCAACATGAAGAATTCTTCGCCGTAACCCAGAGCCAGGGCTCCCAGAACGCACCTCCATGCTGAGATGGTCAAGAAGCGCCGGGACCCCCGGTGGTGAAGTTATCAAAGGAAGTTGAAGTTTAACTTTCTGAAAACTTTATCACTTCTCAAAAACTTCTACTTCTTCCCCCTTTTTCTTTTCAAAAACTCTAGGTCCTTTCACTCCTCCCTACTTCTTTCTCCTCCTTGAACATTTTTTTCTTCTTTAAGAACTACTCCTCCTTTTCTTTCTCCTTCGACTTCTCCTTTTTTTCTCCTGTTTAAGGCAATTTTTTGTTCTTTTTTTTCTCCGCTGTTTGACCTTCACTCCTCGAGGTCGAGATCCCGCGAAGTCGCCCAAAGTGGAGCTGCAGGAGGCCTTGAGAGCCTTGCAGGCAGAGCCTGCGCCGATGCTTTTGGCGATGGTGGATGGTTCCAAGTGGTACTGTAGTGGTTCATGGTGGCTGATGGTGGTGGTTGAGGTGCATGGGAAGAATGATGGTAAATCATAGGTTGATGATGGTCAATGATATGGTATTGATTATTCATAGTCAGGTTTGTGTTTGTTTCCGGCTGCCAATGCTAAATGAATCCAATTGTTTTTCAAGGATGACGATGGTTCCACAAAAACCATAACTAATGATGACTGATGATGGTCAATCATAGGGGTAGTGAGCATCAATGTCCAACAATCACCACGCACACTAACCCCTGACACCGGAAAGCACAACAGCTATTTGAAGGGTTGAATTCTGATGGGTAGCTTTCTGGAGCTGGCATCATTTTGTTTGTTGAGCCAATTTTCCATGACCTCCGTTCTAGGATTCAAACGGCTTGTGGACTACAACATTCTTACCTTCGATGAACCATCTGTACGTGACCATTTTGCCACAAATTGTCATTGGTCAAGCGCTCTTCAGAACTACTTGTTAATGCAATCGTCAAGCACGATTCAACATAACCAATAGGAACCATAGACTACAGCAATTGCTAATAGCAAGGGTACCATTGAGCACCAATTGGTACTGAACGAATTGACAGCTAGTAGCATTTAAGAGCATCTAGTAGACACTAAGTATCCTTATAAACCATCCAATTCCTAGTATTTAGCTCATTTCTCCTCCTTGGCAAATGGTTTCGAATGCAGGTGTAGCTCGTCCACCAACGTTCCTCTGGTAGGCGGGTGACCACGAAGCGGTGGAACGGTTGATGCGCCGCGAGCATGACACTCCCGTGCCGGAGGCGGGGCACACTGAGGATGGGGGGATGGTGAAGTGAATACAGAATTGGAGAAATACACCATTGAGTATGAAGTTATTTCATTGAGTATGTAATGATTTAATAATACTTATCTAATGAAGTATGAAATAATACTGAGATAGTTGAGGTGGTTGTTGAAATGATGATTGATACAGTGATGGTTAAAACGATGATTGATAAAGTGATGGTTAGTAAAGTGATGGCTCTTGATGATGGTTGATAATGGTTAATGATGAGCGTTAATAATGATGTTTAATGATGATGATGATGATGATGATGATGATGATGATGATGATGATGATGATTTTGAATGATCAGTACAGTTGATTGTTGGTGAATGATGGTTAATGATGCTTGAAAACGGAGAATCACGGCTTGTGATGGTTCGTAATGGTTGAGAATCTTCAATGGTCACAGATTGATACCTACCAGTTCGGAAGCTTTTTCTAGCTGGAACAAGCCAACTATTTCTTTGTGAACTGCTGCCTTGCAAACCAGGGGTCCACCTACTAGTCCCGATTGGGGAGTTCATTAAATGAACATCGGAGTTGGGTAGTTCGCAAATGGTGGGGAATGATTGCAGAATCGGGGTATACGGTGATAAGCGGCGTTCAACTAGTCGTACTTTAGCAACTGACCAGCATTGGTCGGTTTTTTCATGACAGCTACGAATTTTGCTGATGATCCATCATTATTGTCATGCTCTACGCCGTCCCTCTCAAGCAGCTTCCGAACAATATAGTAGATGGTGAAGGTGTACGTGATGCTTCATGGTGGTAATCGACTCCAATTGATTCTGACAACATTGTTGGTAAATTGTCTTGATGACGGTTGATGACTAGTTTTATCCAAAAGTGCCATCCGTTATCAACCTGTCCGTAGCCATCGCCATAATTTCATGGAACTGAGAACATTTAGTGATCAATATCCTTTAGCCTTGCACTTATGTTCCAGAACTACTGCAAGATTTACCTATATCAGACTGTATCATTGTTCCTTCACCTCATGTCACTACTAGTCTCCATTCACTAAACGTCAACCATGATCCTTCAGCAAATCAGCACTATCACTGATGCTAGCAGCCATAACTCTTCATACTATTCATGAAGATATAGAATCTTTTATGCTGAAGTATTCTCTACCGTGACCATCAGTGAAGTGCCCACCCTTAACCACTAGGAATCAGGACCTGAAAGGAGCCAGTCGCAGGATTGGCAGCGCCGCTACTGCGATGGAGCCCGGGCCTACTGGGATCAGTGGGGGATCCCAAGTGGCAAAGTGATTTCACATGTGATTAAAGTGATTTAATTTATCAATGATTGGTTGATTGTACCTACTTGTGGTTAGTGATGGTTGATAGTGTTTCAATGGTGGTTCGTTTTGGTTGATAGTAGCTGCCGAAAGCCTGGTATGAGTATTAGTCATTAGTGGTAATGATGAGTGGTGCTCAAGAAGCCATTGACCACAATGGTTCATGGGCACTAATAGTTCACAAGCGTGTGTATTCCCGGGGGTCAGAACCAACATTGATGATTAAGAATGGTTAAGTATCAGTGATTGTAATGAATGATTTATGACAGGCTGGCCTATTAATGCTTACTGAAAGCTTTCTGATAAACGGCAACTGGCAACCGGCAACCAACATCAAGATGGTTCTAAACTAAACCGTAAATAATGATCAACAAAAATGGTTGATAACTGGTGAATGATGGTCACGGTCTAAGTTTGTCAAGAATGATGAGCAATTATCGCTTATACTAGCAGAAAATGATGAATCTACTGCTGGCGAACAATGGATGTAGTGCTGGATATATAGCAGTGAATATGTGGTTGTAATGCCGATAAATTGTGATTCATCAAAGATGACAGGAGAGATCAACACCAATATCTGACCGTTCGCGTGATTTCGGGTCACTACAAAATATCACCCTCCATAGATGCAAAGTTCAAACTGAGGATCGACTGTGGTGTCTCTTTGATACCTCATCTTGAGACCCAGAAATTGCTACAGCACTTAGTCGTTGAGACTCATGTTTGCTCATCAGTTGTGGTTCATTATTTGCCGTTATCGGCTGGTCCACAGCCTGTTCACATCCCAATCTTATGATTGTAGTACATTCATTTGGATATCCACCCACCCACCCACCCACCCACCCACGCTTTTTGTGGCTTTTGACATTGACCCTTGCCCATATCACATGAGTGCCATACTTCCTACCCGTTTGAATTCTTTCAAATGCTGCGCACATTTTGCAGATTGGACTATCTACCAGTTGTTTCATCACCAATCCGAGAAAGTGGCCTCGTTGCTACACATTTTCATGGCCATTGCTACTCTCCCCCTACCCCTCAACACTGAGCGGCTGATGAAAACTATCAATCTGGTTGTTGAGCCCTCATTGATACACCCAGCAATATGGTTGGGGGGCCATGCCAAGAGGGGTGCCTAACCATTCGTTAGGATTATTTCAACTTGTCAGAACCTGCTTTTCATTTGTCATTCTGCATTTCATTTGTCATTGGCTTGCCAACTACTGCTGGAACAACCTTCACCCAGGGCTTAATTTAGGGTGAGAGGCCACCATCAAAACGACTTCATTGAATTTCAGGGGTTATGTGATTTTGGAGGTTCTACCGCGAACGGACAGTCAACTTTTTCAAAGATCGACACTACCTGCGGGAGGACCGCCAGCCTTGGGGGAATAGTCTGGCCATCTGGATGCTGCTGCATGGGTCATCCTAGTCAGTGGGTTGCAAGCTTGGATATAAGTGATACCGTGCTATTACCACCATGGCTAAAACCCTGCCTGCTTGGACAAGCCATCAAGTAAATCATTTTGGTTGTTCCACGCCTTGCAACCTGCCGCGATTTCACTGTCTTGGAGCGTACCCTCTGATCTAGCCAACGTAGGGATGCAGGTCTGGGATCATTCCACCTGAGAGCCGGCAAGTGCATATGGGTCATGGCACAGTGATCTTCATCTCTCGCCCAGGAGTTTGGAGAGTTGATGCCGCCGGATGTGTTGGCAGATCCCAAGAGTGGCTCGGTAGCACTGTTCACCGAGCTAACAAGAATGGCACCTTAATGAACCAACCATTAGGACCCTCAATGGGGACCTCATGGTCCCTCCTATTGGTGGTTGATCTTGGCTTCATGGGTCTATCAGTGAGCAATAAATATTGAAGGTTGGGAGCCAATGAGCAAAAAATCAGCAGCCAGCGGTTAAGCATGATGGAATATGCTGCCATATCAATAGCCGAAGAAGTTGGTTTGACATGGCACAAAAGTATCCGACATGGCCGTCTTCGAACTAGACTCCAATGAACCAGTCATCAGTGGGATATCAACCAATCATAGTCTCGCGCATAATCACTTCTAAACTGAGTAGTGATGGTTGATCAACCAATCATGGATGAATCAACTAGTAAATTGGCAACTGGTTACGCAAACCAATCACTTGTCAACAAGTGAACCAACCAATAACGGGTCAGGAATCACGAGATTGTGGGCTTTTGGGGGATGATTTGTTGGCTAACTTTGAAAGATGAGTAGGGACCTCCCAACCATTGCGGGTGCTTGAGAATGGCTTGAGGGCTCAATCCGTAGCCATATTTGCACACAGAGTGAACAAAAATGGTTTTTTAAACGCACTAAGTGACCCTCTCTTGACGAAGCCCTTAGTGCCACAACTCGCGTCCCGGCTCGCTCCAGGATGGGTAGATCAGCTTCCTGTGGGGAAGCCCGGAGTTCAAAGTTGCCTCAAGCGTGTGGAGTTGACCGTGGGCGCTACCCAGCCGAAACGGGCCGGACGAGGGCGACCCTAAACCGCTTCAAAACGATCACTTTCGCTGGCAAGCCGAGCTCAGATGCTCATGGTCTAAGGTGTCTTTGTGGCTTCAAACTACCCTTGATTATCATTGATTTCTGGATTTGAAGTGAAGATCGGCATGTCATCCTTCAAGTTGACATCTGTGTATTTGCCCGTGGAGCTAGTTGGCACGTGGTTTATGTTTGAACGACCTGAGACAACTGGGTAGAGATGTGTGGATCCCCCCTGGCATTCCCTGTGGCCTTGAGGTGACAGGCACTGGATTGACAGAGCTCACTGCAGAGGCCATCGACAAGAAGCCGCTTGGCACACAGTGTTTGGTCGTTTTGTTTGATGAAAGACACAGTTTGAAGTTGAAACAATTGAGATGTTTCAAGTTTCTCTTATTCATCATCCTCAAGTCAGAGCCACGATGAACAATGATGATGAGTATCAATCATTATCAAACCATGATTGAGAAGCATCATTATGGGACTATTTGCATCTTTGATGGGTTTGTTAATCACGCCCACTCCCGGGCCAGAGGTTCTCAGTTTGTTGGGGGTGCTTAAGCAATCAGCAAGAGGGTTGCAACAACGAATCATGGATGCTTGGGCTGTTCGACATGGATTGACTGGTTCAGCCACTTGTAAGCCACCGTGACCGACCGCAATGGGTACTGGCCCTTTGTGTCAACCGTAGTGATGGGTGCTGGCAAACGCTTAATGAAAGATGATAATGGTCAGGCGTGGTTAATGATGGCTGATGATGGCTAGTCAATGGCCATGGTGCTGACTCATCCCAAGCCACAGTTTAGGTTCAGCCGCAAAGCCCCGGCAATCTGATCATGAAACATCACAAATGGTAGGCTCCAAATCATTCCCAAAAGATGGTCATACCCAAATTTCAAAGATGACCATTTTCAACTTAAAAGAAATGATCGTGACCACAATAGCACCTCCCGCCGCAGCACAGCCCCAGGACAGTGCTGCTGGAGCTTGGTTGCGCTGTTGGCCCCATCCTCATGGCAAGCTGGGACATGGTGGGACCACTTGGGACATCATGGGACCACTGGTAACTGGTGGATTAAGAGATGTAGAGAAGCGAAAAGGGGGCTGCTATTCCTTTCCTTTCAACGCTCAATTTTTTATTTCAATTAAGAGGTGCAAAAGAGTCATCACTGGTCTCAAGAAGTGGTGATACAACTTAGGCTAATTCAATTGATTCTTGTCAATCAATCATTCGCATCATTGAAGACAGCAATTTTGTGCGATTCGCCATTTCAAATCAGTACTAGCCACATGCATGATTTCTTTTTCCGTTTTCATCAACTATAGAATAACCAGCAAATTTTTGTCCAGACACCATGAACCATTGTCACCCAGTATTAATGTAACCATTCAATTGACACGAACCACCCTAAAGTTTACAAATTCAGCTATGCGAGTTGTTGAGGCAATGGGCTCATCCCGATGCTGCGTGCCAATCCGGACGGGGGCAGCGGTGTGGTTCACCGGCACTTGAGAATGGCTTGCTTGCTGCTTCATTTTAATGGGATCATGATTAAGAATGGTCATACTACCATGTACTCTTCTCACCTTCATAGTCAGATCATCATGACACGGAGATTATGATACAACAACCATCAGCAGTGATTATGATTTTGACAAAACCACTTTTGCCAAAAGAATCTATGATGTCCATGCCACTTTTGCCAAAAGAATCCACTGAATCTACTGCACCATCTGTAGGTTTTGACCATTACAAGTTGTGCAACATCGTGCCTTTCTGTGGGACGGGAACTTGATCGCCCCCCCATCCCCCCCACAGCGGCAACACGGCACCCGCCAGGATTTGTTCGGCATCGGCTGCGATCTCTCGGCCGAAGCCGTGCGGTTGCTCTGCGAGAAGGCGCGGTGGGCGTTGCCATGGACTTCGGAATGGGCCCGTGGTTTGTGGAGGTTACCTATGGTAGATTGTGATTGACATGATTGATATGATTGATGTGATTGGTGATTCATGGATTTGCAGTTGTAGTACGATACGGAGAAAATGCCATGTTCGAATTCGAAACGGTGAAGGCTAAGTCGATGATAAGTCTCATGGTACGTGGCTTAGTGGCTTCAGAGATGCCATGAGACCCTCCAGCTGTTCGGCTCCCCAACCCCGATCCATTTGCTATCCATTTTCGCGCGTAAACAATTGGGAACAGTGAGAGTTGTGATGGAAATCATGGTGAATCGTGGTGAATTATGGTGAACTCATACCTTGCTTTGTCAAGCTCAAGTGAATCTTTGCTTTTGCTTTCCAAAGCATATGCAGAGTGGGATCCAGTCCAGGTGTGTCAGATTCTGAAACGAACTTCTTGAGAACAGCTTCTGATTAGGATGGAAACTGTCGAATTCCTAAACCAAACTGTTTCATGAATCTCAGTGAACCAAGGTACCAAGCCAAACTCGAGAAATCTGATGTAGCAGTTTCTTGCTGCGGTCGTGCCAGAGTGTTGAAGAGAGTTCTTAACTGGGTCAGAATCCTTGGAACTCAAAGTTTTCAAGTTTCCAATGCCAAGTGGCTGGGAATTTCTTCAATACTTTCGCTAAGATGCATGTTTGAAGAGCGTCCATGTCATCTGCACCCACTCGTTTGGGGATAGACCGATACAACCAAACATGATAAGAGTTGTGAACATGTCAAAGCCATGCATTATAGCTGTTCAGCGGACCTATTTTGGGAACTATTTTCTGATCATAAAACATAATCCTTGACTGTGTGAAATGATCAGGACCCATTGTCAATCCTTGACCAGAGATTTCACCACTTGAACCAATTTTACCAGTCCAACTAATTCAACCATTTAACTATTTAACCAATTTCATCGATTTAACCAGTGGTTCCAAGATTTTGGGGTTACTGAGGAGGCACCCACTGCACCAGGAGGAATATCGCTGCGGGCGGTGCTTGGCCTTCCCTTCCGAGCCGTGGCGGAGTTTCTGTCACGACACCGGGGGCATCGTGGTTACCTTCGTGATGCTTCACCGGTGCCACACCCTTGAGCTATACTTGATGTAGTGGTTTCCACAATGGCTTAGGTTTAATATTGCTGTTAAACATTGATTCGTGTTTGAGATGTGTTGACAGTTGGTTACGGCTTCGTGATGGAGATTGGTGTTTCGACGTGTTTCGTGGTGTGCGCAGATCTGTGCGATCTGCGCAGCAAGGCAGGGACAGGTGGCCCCCACGCGGCAACGCACGCTGAGGACATCACCAAAGGACCAGGGGAGCAACCGACCTCTGAGCACCGGGCCTTGGAGGAGCTGCGTTTTTCCAAGAGATTTGAAGTTTTTTGATTTCTATATTTATGTTTCTATTTGTATTTTTATTTCTATTTATATTTCTATTGATGTTTGTTCATTTCAGAGTCCGCTTTTGTATTTTTTCGTTGCCCATTGCTCATGTTCTGTATTCTTGGGAGTGTGGAACCTCCGATTTCAGGAGCAGCTGCCTGCGGACTGCGTTGACTTTGCCACGTTGCTCTTCGTGTTGAGTGCGGAACCCGGTGGAAAGGTCGCTGCGGTCGACTGCGCGTGTCAAGAGTCTCCCTTATTCAAAAGAAGGCAAGGGATCAGTTTCTCAAAAAATGGTTAGTTTATTCATAAACAATGATTGATATGTGATGATTTGTGGGCACCCATATTTTGAGAACCACCAAATAGGGTCATAGCAAGGTGGTTTCAGTAGACACGATCTCGGATAGGCTGTGGCTGTACTTTGCTCTTGACCTTGCAGGGGCGTTTTCCCAGGCGATTTCCTTTCCAAGCATTTTTCTGTTTTGATCGCGTAGCTTTCAACCATGGTCAACCAATTTACCAACAATATCAGAGGTTGTTGTGTGCATCCTCACTGCTGTTGACCCTGGTTCCGGACGTAACATCCTCAGTGACAAGCATTGGAAGCTGTGGAAGCATTGATTAGAGGCTTGGTCATCAACCCTCATTGGTGATGTAGGTCTTTGACGAATGTTTGTAGAGACGAATCCGAATCATTCCGAATCCTTATGTTGGTTGATGAGCTTCTTTTCTCACCAAGATTGATCAACTCTTGGGGCCAACCTGGCATGCACTTCTTGTAGCGCCCTGTGTAGACTGTTAGGACTGGATTTGTACCGTTCCCAAATTCATTGGACCAACGATATCAGGCTTTACAATCAGTTGCCACTATGAAGCCAGGGTTTGTGCGCCCACTTGGTGCCAACACTGCATCAGGTGCCATCGATCCCTCCCAGTGCCTTAGCTCAATGTTTGAATCTGCGGGAACCCCTAGTACTCCCACAAGGTATTCAAAATTGAGGAGATTGGGCTAGAACAGAACATGTAATGTGTTGCTTCTTAAACATAAGTATTTATCAACTTGGCTGAAACTCAACAATACTTTCTTGTCACTCCAGATCATTAAGTCAACCGAGTCAACAAACCTTATTGGTTTCATTGCACTTGGGTTCTACAAGATAGCGCGCTCGCTACAAGTTGGTTCGTGAATTCGCTTAACATAGTCACGTCTACCAGAATTTATAGTTTTCCTATCCAGGTTCTACACCAGCGGTTGCCCAACAGTTTGCGCCAGCACTTCAAGCATTATCAGACTTCATGGGAAAAGCGGCATTAGCCGACCTGTCTAGTGGTGATTGTTGTGATGATAAACCTCATTTCGTGTCTTGGGACAGGGCTTGAAGCAACGAGACTGCGATATGATTTATCAACGTGGGTTTGTTGAAACAAGAGGTTGATATTTTTGAAAACGGATTGCTTTGCCGACCAATTACGGCCAAAATTTCCTTTGGGCTCGAACAATGTGGTACGCAATTGCTGCAGAAAAGGTCATCTAGTGCGAAACCAAACATGTCGGGTGCTGAGAGTGGCTTGAACCATACCTATACAAGACAATGACCAATGATCAATGTGTATGGTCCATTCCTTATCATTGTCAACCAATCATCTTGAGCTATCAATAACTATTGGCAAACATTGATCATTGTTCATTAGTAGCAATTTGAAGGCACTATTAGCCATAATAAGGCTAACCATTCATTGCTATTCGTTGGCAATTCACCCTCCTTAGGTCCTGTTCAGCATGATATGCCGGTGAACCCATCCTGACGCAGGTATGTCCAGACGCTCCAAAGGATCTATGGACGACTTAAACCTGGTGGTGTTGGGGATGCCCAGAGCTTCAGCATTGGTTGAAGTTGTCCAAAACTCACAACGGAAATACCACGACTTGAAATCCGTACCAATCTCTTCCTGCAGTGTTGATATTGACCAATCACCATGAATCATCCGATATGAACATGTATCAAGCATCTCATCTCATTCTCATCATTCACCTGCTAGTATTCCGTGATTGTTGTTGGGGAACTCAGCGCTGCTCAGATGGTTTTGGTGCGCGACTATGGTCGTGGCGATCTTGCTCAGTGGGGAACCCGGCACGGTCGTCGTCGCTGCAATAGTATGGGCAAAGCGATGGTCACAGTGGGGATACTGAAAGGATATGGATGAAAATCAACTAACAGTGGCAGCTGGTCTAAGTGAGTTTATCAGCTGTTGGGGTGTCTCTACTTGTTGAGGGGTTGCTGAACTTGCTGACCGGGTTGACAAACCACATGGGATTGCGTTGAAACGAGGTGGCACCCAGCACCCGGTAGCTGTCCTCGGATGACTTGCCATGATGTTCCCTGGTATCGTCACCATGTCAAGATTACAAGAGCACATATACCAGGTATGCTCAGAAGAACTTCTGATTCCCCGTGCGTCTTGACAAGTATACCCCATTTGTGGAGATTTCACTTCTTGGATTCGAAAATGTTGGTGTTGCCCCTCCTACTTTTCCCACAGGAAGCCGAGCGCCACCATTCACTCGGCCCCAGGTTGCGCTTCGGTACGGGCCATTGGATGGGCGGCGACAGCTACGTCCGTGGCGACGGTGCCTCTCTGGGAACTCATCGTGTTGTCCAATCGTTTCTGTTGTGAAGCGAATTCTTGGTGTCATGTCATGGCGAAAGCTCCATGGCTGAATCGAGTATTGGATGAAGCACGACGAAGCAAGCCATGGGATTTCATCTCTGTTTTCCTATGGCCCACTTGGCCTGGCATGGCTCTCGGCCAGGAACCCTGGCAGTCTTCCTGACTGACAAAGGTTCGCCAGACCATCGGGTGTTGGTTTGTGACCCATTTCCTGAAATCAGGTTCAAGTTTTCAGTGGTAAAGGGACAGGGTTGCGTGCAAGTACAGATGCTTGCATGATGCAAAACGTTCAGGCGAGGCTTTTCGAAACAAATATTGGTAATGAGCATATCAATAAATGGTGCACCTACAAAACTAGTGGTTCCCCCCCCACAGAACGTAGATACATTACTAGACCAACAGTTGTGTGCCGTTGTTGGGATGGTATTGGGTGCAGCCAAATGGACCGATGGTTTCATGGATCTCAGCTCATGGACACCCGAATCGCCGCAGGCGATTTGAATTATTGGAATCCTGCCCAAGCCTAGCCCTCCATTTGGGCTCAATAAGCCTTGAAAATCATTTCTTTAGATCGACAAATCAGCAAGTTAGAGCAGCTATCAGCCAGTCACTCAGCTGGTTCTTCTGGTATAACATGCCAATGATGGCAATGATTTGCTTCTGAGATCAACCATGTTGAATTTCTGGCAGGTGATCAAGTCAGCCCTTTCTAAGCATCATGGTAACCTGAAAACAAAGCATCATCAATCACCATTTGCTGTTATTAGCCATGTTCGGCACCAATTATACCATGAACCATTATTGATAGGTGCAATAATTCGCACCATCATTCACCATCAATGGCCACTAGTACAACATTTACCATTTGCGCCACTCCAGCGACTTTAAGCACTCTTAACCAGCCACTATTAGTACATATGAGCACCACGGTCAAATTCTATTTTCACCCTTGAGTATTTAATAGCCTCCGGCCATTCCGCCGGCCCCATCATGGCTGGACGGCGGGCGCCGAAATGCCTTGGTCCTAGTTGTAGGATGTATTGTATCAAAGTTGCCGTTCAAGCATGTCCGTGCGGTAAAAGGTTGTTGGTGAAAAAGCATGTTGGCGCAAAAACTTAGTGTAAAAGCGTGTGGGTGTCAAAACATGTTGGTGTAAAAGCTTGCTGGTGTACAAATATGTTGGTGTCAAAACTTGTTGGTGTAAAAGCTTGTTGGTGTAAAAAGATGTTGGTGTAAAACTTGCTGGTGCAAAAACTGGCTGGTGTAAAAAGATGTTGGTGTAACAACTTGTTGGTGTAAAAAGATGTTGGTGTAAAAAGATGTTGGTGTAAAAGGTTG